>JAEQML010082616.1:0-10751 GCA_016904865.1 Pissodes strobi | reverse complement strand
ATTGGAGATTGCCAAACAAAAATAACATAGATTATTTAAATATTTACTATCAGAATTGCAGAGGTGTCAAAAATAGGCTTGAAATGTTAAACCTCAATATGTTAAATAACGACTATAATGTAAACGCTTTGACTGAGACGTGGTTAAATGACTGTAAATAATTCTGAACTTAATGACGCCAACAGAACTATAGTTATAAGGGATAGGTATACCGAGCTCACAGGAAAGAAACAGGGGGGTGGAGTACTGTGTGCAATACAAAGTGATCTCTCTGTTAAAGAAATTGATATTTTTCCTAGTGAACTCGAGGCCATCTGTGTTAAGGTTCAGTTATGTAAAGAGAAATGTTTGTTTGTAATAGTTGTTTATTTTGTGCCTGGTAGTTGTTCAGGTATGTATCGTAGATTGCACAATTGTGCCGAGAGGAATTTTTTAGAACATGACTGTGTTATTTTAGGAGATTTTTAACTTAAGTGACCTTCCTTCTGGGGTGGTTAATGAGCATACATGTGAGTTTAATAGTTTTATGGCTTTTGCAACTTTGGTGCAAGTGAATAATATATGCAATTGTTGGACTTAGCAATTGTTACCCACCATGTGCAGAACTGTAGGTTGAACGTAAGTATTGCGAGGAGTGGATGGAATGTGAACAAATCAAACCACGAGGCACGAAGTTTAATTTTAAGAAAGCCAATTACCATCTAATGTATGATATGTTTCAGAAGGTTGCTTGGGATGATTTGCATGAATGTGAAAATGTTACAATTTGACAATTTTCTATGAGAAAATAAATGAAATATTCGTTGAGTGTGTTCCCCTGGCTACTCAAGTCGGTAGGCCATTCATTCCCTGTTTGTCATGATCGGGAAATAATAAAATTGATTAAAACTAAAGAAACATATTTTCGAAAATACAAAGGACATAACTCGATATATTGGTACAATACATTTAAAACAACAAAAACATTAATTAAAAATAAAATAAAATATGCATACAATAACTACATAGTCAGTAATAGTTTGTTACAGAATCCTAAGTACTTTTGGAATTATGTAAAGTCGCGAAAAGGGGAAGCAAGAATTCCATCGGATGTCTGTTATAATAATGTGCAATACACAGGACCAGAAAATATCGCTAATGAATTTGCAGAGTACTTCAGTTCAGTGTTTTCAGATGCAGAAACTCTTAATTATCAGAACGTGGGAGTGAGAGATTATTTTTGCACATTCTCATTTAATGAGGAAGAACTTAGAACGGCAGCAAAAAAGTTAAAGGGGAAACAGGGCTATAGTTTATATCTTATTTTATGACGCCATTTATCTAAATACACGGCTCTGGATGTATTTTTTATAAATAAAGAGATTGATTGATTGATAGGACCGGATGGGCTCCCTGACTACATTCTGAAGGATTGTATTGACTACCTGAAAATATGGTATTTTTATTTAATTTGAGTTACATGACTGAAACTTACCCTGAGGCATGGAAAACAAGTAATGCAATTCCAGTCTTCAAGAATGGACTAAGACAAGAAGCAAATAATTATAGGCCAATTGCAATACCCTGTGCAATGTCAAAGTTATTTGAGATAATGTTATTTGATAGAATATATTATGGTGTCAGGTATAGTATTTTTGAATGTCAGCATGGTTTCCTCCCAAAAAAAGTCAACAGTTTCTAATCTAATAAATTTTTGCCAATATATCCATGATGCTCTAAATGATAAATGACAGGTTGATATGATTTATACTGATATGGAAAAGGCATTTGATAAAGTTAAACACAGGCTGATTGTAAGCTCACTTATAAAGAAATATATATCCCCCAAAATCACAAAATTAATCATACTTGGGTCAAATCGCAAATATAAATCAGTGGCTCGGGTGTTCCACAGGGGTCAAACTTAGGGCCTTGCTGCTGGTGATTATGAATGTGTCTGCAGAGAGATAGTACTGTTGATTGGTGTACGTCAAACGGTTTTAATTTTAATGTGAGTAAATGTGCGAAAATGTCATTTACACTCAAAAAGAAGCCTACCCCGTTTGGATATGAAATAAATAGTGCTAGTATCGAAAATAGTACAATGGAGAGAGATCTTGGTGTGTTGCTGGATGAAAGGATGCGATTCACAGAACACATTGTGGGAAAAATAAATGACGCACACAGGACAATGGGATTAATCGTCAGAAAGGTTTTGATGTAACAGTAGCGGCTCGCGGCTTTGAAAAGTGGGGAAGAGGTACCGATATCGACAGAAGGAACAAAATTTTTGGGGACACGCCCAAACTGCCAAAATTATTTAATAATTATTACCGGTATTTTTTAGGTAAAGCATCAAAAAATAAAATATATTCATATTGTATTAGCAACAAAATGATTTGTTGTTAATACAAATCACATGTTTACGAAAAACACACTAAAACTAGAATATATAGAAAATATCTCTTGTATAATACTATAATGGATCAACCGTGGAACGTAAATAAAAAATAATTCCAAGAATTCACGGCGGAATGTCCCCTAATAAACTCGCAATAAACGAAACAACGTGCTTTCGCGTTGGACGCGTTGATCTGAGAATGGCAGTGCTACACGCCAGCTCTTCCAATCCAATCATTGCAAACCAAACAAATGTACGACCATTACGACGTCATCGTTGTCATGGCAACCAACTAGTTGCGCTTATACTTTTGATGACTCGACGGCTCTCTAGCGATACCTCTTCCTTAAAGGTCTACACAAATGATAATGAGATTGTCACTGCTATCGGCGCGTACGCGAAAAGAAATAGACATTTTCATGTGGGTTCACCTCTGTTCTATTCGATAGTGGAGTTAACGGGTAATGTGCAGGTGGCGAGATTCTTGTTCTTGTCGCATTGATTTTAAGATTTGAAAATAATTGAATTATTAGTTATTAGGGGGGTAACGGGAAACAGATTATTCCTAAACTAAGAAAATTTTATCATTGAATCTTAAAATATATTATTTTACTGATGAATTAATTAATTGTATTTTTTTAAATTACATTTTCATGAGGAAGTGGCACTTCCCCTACTTCCGCTGAATAGCCGCCACTGTGATGTAAAGGTTTTGCTCAGGTTGTTTGACAGCTTAGTGATGCCCAAACTGGAGTATGCAAGTATTGTATGGTCACCTCAATATGAACTATGGAGTCACTCAAACAGGGACGTCTTAAGGCATGGGCCGGCTGGGCCCGGGCCCAGGGCCTCCGGCGCCAAAGGGGCCTCGCTAAGCCTACGCCTAATTAAAAAAAAATTGAAAAAAAACTATAGAAAAAAAGTAGCGTGTAGCGAAAAAGTTTCATTAATATTATCAGGAAAAACTCAAAAAAAATTTTGATTTCATGCAAAAACATTAAATAGCAAGCTGGATGAATTAGAAACCACTTTCTTAACTATTTTTTGGAATGATATTTTGACTCGGATTAACAAAGTAAATTTGTTCGTCCAAAAGGAAAACTTAAATTTGTCTACATCTGTAAAACTTTTTAAATCGTTGATGACATACCAAGAGACGTTTTTATTCTTATGAATCAAAAGCCAGAGAAAAATCAGTTATAAAGGAGTACCGCGATACTCAGAAACGAGTAAAACAACGAAGTGTCAAAGTAACTTTCCTTGAAGGTAACGAAAATAAAGACACCGGCGTTACTCTTCAAAGCTGTCAGAAATTTAGAGTCGAAACCTATCTACCAATAATAGACTATAATTTCAAATATTGAAAAACGTGGTCAAAAATATGAACAAATATTTGAAAGGTTTGGTTTTTTTGAAAAAATTTCTAACCTAACTGAAATTTCAAGAGAAGCCGTAAAACTGTCACAATTTTATGACAAGGACATTAACACCGATGAATTAATTTTGGAATGTGAGCATTTCAAATCCTATATCAGCATCGATATTGAAAAACTAAAAAAACAGGAAGTAGAAATGGAGAAGAAAAATAAAAATGAGAAGAAAAAGAAATCTAAATTTACTGATGATCAAGATGAACTAACAGAAGATGGAGATTATAAGTCTATTGGAATCGGTACGCTTTATACATATATGTTTAAAAAATATATTTTCATAGTATTTCCAAACATTGAATTTGCTATGAGAATTTTTTTGTCCATGATGGTCACCAATGCAAGCGGGGAACATTCATTCGCCAAACTTAAAATAGTCAAAAGCGAAATTAGAAACCGCATGAGCCAGTCACGATTGAATAACCTAAGTTTGATGAGTATTGAACGCGAAATTTTACAAACCATTGGTTTTGAAGAAATAATCCACGATTTTGCTTCTGCAAAATGTAGAAAACGACCTTTGTAATTTGTTAATTACAATTTGTTATTTTGTTAGAAAAGTTTCCACAATATACATTACATTTTAGTTAAAAAGCTATTTTTTTTTTATTTATTGTCTTATTCCCTATAAGAGATAAGATACTTTTTTGCTGAAACAAATGTACCTATATCAAGGGGGACTTCGCCTACTTAAGTGAACGCTAAAAGATTTTCTAAATACACTACAAAGAAAAAAATAAATAAAAAGAATCGCAATGTCACACAAATTAGAGGTATAGTTTGTTCAATACAGGTACAATGTTATGTCATAATGATGCCACCAGCAAATCCCATAAAAATACGCTTGGTGTCAGGATGACGTAACATTGAACCTATATTGAACAAGCTTTACATTAAATCTTAAACAATTATAATTTAATCAATTCACTGCCGATCAAGACTATCCGACGTGTTAATTTGGCAAAGGCGCTGGTTTACCGTTCCAGCGAGCCGGTAAACTTTTAAATAGGGTTGCCAACTCGCTTCTAAAGAAAATCGGCACAAACTTGCCTAAACCGCGGGACAAAGAGGCCAAATTCGGGACAAATTATTTTAAATTCAAATTGTAACAAAAACACAAATAGCGTCCCGCGACAGATAGCGCCGGGACGCGGGGCATATGCCTCGAAAATCGGGACATTCCGCGCCCGGCGGGTGAGTTGGCAACCCTACTTTTAAATCCCGCATTGGAAGAAATATCTGTTGCGGAAAGTGGTCTTTTGCATTTGGATTTTTGGATGCAATAAAAATATTAATTACCTATTTTATTTTGCTATTTATTCATGTGTAGTTTTTGAAGGAGATAAAACAGGGTCGGAGACAGATGTAAGTAACTTTTAACGGAAAAAATAATAATTGTAATATTTATTTGAAGAACAATTCAAATATTAATTTATGCTTTTGGTTTTACAGTATATGCCTGGGTTTCCTAAAAAATTCAAGTTCTGCAAAAGTTATGACCTTGACCTTGTGTTGACAATGACCTTGAAATTTACGAAAATTTTCGCCTGCGGCGCATGTAGTCAGTGTATGGGTAGGATGGGCTCAGGGGGGGGCGGCTCCTCCCCCGTAGTCAAGGGGGCCTCCTCTTACATCTAGGCCCAGGGCCTCAAGAAGTCTTAAGCCGTCCCTGCACTCAAAAGGGTTCAAAGAAAATCCATAAAGATTATGTTTCTTAAAAGATATGGGTATTATCCTCCACAGGGATATGACCACCACGTTACTGAACCAGTTTGATAGGCTTCCCCTAGAGAACCGAAGAAAAGAAATAAATTTGATTTATATGTTTAAAATTCTAAAAAAACCAAGTGGAGTGTCCGAATTTCCTTGCAAAATTGCCATTAATGTGGCAAAACAGGGTGTTTTATTTAGACTTACCCAGAACAAATACTTAAAAAGCGGCCCCATTGTATAGGATGTGTAATATTTTTAATATGTTTGCCAGTGACCTAGACTTGGATCTGCTAAATTTAAAGGCTTTCACCAAAATCATAAATAAAAAAACTGGCGAGAGTTTCAAGGACAGGGCAACTGGTAATTAATCCATAGCTTTTTATCCCTATTCTTTTGTTTATGCTTATTCTTAGTTTTAGTTATAAGATTGTATCGGTAAATGGCACACTGTTGTATATACTATAAGAATAAATAAATAAAATAAATAAAAAATAAAAACAGAAATATGCTTAATACTCGCTAAGTAGTCTTCAGCAGTTCTTTTTACATAGATATTTGGAACTTTCTCTCTTACTATAGGGACAACCTCATTTTTTGTGCCCCTCACTAATTTATAAATTCAATAAAAACTTGCAAGCAGTCAGCAAGTGAATTCCACCTTACACCTTTAGGTAAAAGAAATTGTTTTCCTCCTTCTTTTGTGTATGACTCAGAGGCAAAGTGAATGTTTCAAAAATACTTTGCGACAATACATACACATTTTCCTTAATATTCCGAACTTTCAAATCTTTGCAGAGAAAATTTAAGATGTGAGCAGCGCAACCATATATAATAATATTTGTTTCTGTTGATTATTTTATCTGGTTTTTCATTGCATTCATATTAGCTGTGTTATCCATAACAACGTTAGCCTATAATGCAAGTTCTGTTAAATCCACAGATGTATGGGGACTTTCTAGATATGTCTATCAAAAAGGACTTTCATTTTCTGTACTTATTATTGGTTCGTTGCACATTGTACAATCCATCCAATGACAAACAAGTTGAACTACCTGATAATTCAGTATTTGTTAGACACATCATGTCGAGAGGGTAGCACATATAGAGGAGGCAAAGTGCAATTGCTCTTTGAACTCCCAGTTGTTCAATAAATGTGAAACTACTGTTTATAGCATAAAAAGCTCTAGCAATTTGTTTATCAATTTCCTCATTACCCAACTTGATTGTGCATATAACAAAGGAGGATAAAGATCCAGGACTTGAGTTAGATATTCCTTTTCTTTTTTAATCAATGAAGATGAAGCGAAGAATGCGAGCCTTTACCAACTTCAACATTAAGGTAGACCTAGTAGGCCGTTGTACCTGTAACATGAAAAAATACCATATTATAGTCAGTGAGAAAATAACTAAAAGGAGAGGCATGTGCAAGCACAAAGGCTATAATTGTCAAAATCAAAACACCATCAGCCAATTTCAGATGATCAGATGTCATTGTCATTAGCTTAAAATATTTTTCTCCCGATACTTAGTGGTATTGTTGTCAATGAAGCAGAGTCAAGGTCACCAAAAATGAGTACACCAACATGAAATGTGCCAACGCTTATTGTTGCCTCTCCTTTTAGCTTTTTTTTCTCTCTGTTATAGTTCTACCTTCCAAAAATATCAAACAGCCAATATGAACATTTTATGAAATATAAATGGGTTTGAACAAATTAGGTTTGTAGTCCAAAAATGATATTTTCTTTATGCAAAAGGTAAAAAAGCAAACCACAAATACTAGTATTCAATTAGTAATATTAACATTGATATTTCTGGCAACAATACTCAACAGGAACTCACATGCCACCTATTTTCTAATTTCACTCATATTACTCATCGCATAAAAATAAAAACAAAATTTAAAAAGTAAAAAAAAAATTGCCCTTTTATCCCAGTATTCATATTTTGATTAAATCAAATATGCCTACAGTATGCTATAATAAATGAAATAATACTATAATGATTATAAACTGTACTTACATCTGAAACTAGTCCTGAACAAGTACTGGCATTGATACTTATACATATAAAACCAAAGTCATCTGATAAGCTGTGCTATCAGTATCATTATCACTTTCTATTTCTGCAAATGTTTCAGTTTTTCTCACATCTCCATCAGTGGGCTTTTATTTGTTCCACAAGTGCTTCCCATCAGGTTTATTGGACTTTTCAATAACATATTTCCAAATATTTCCTACTAGCACTTTTATGCGACATATTAAAAACACTTTTAAAACCATGGGTAGAAACACGTGCCTTGCCTCATCCCCGAACTCTGCTCGACAATGTTGTTTACACAATTTTTCACTTCACATGTTTGTATAACACTTTTCGAAAAAACCAGGAGTGTGAGAGGTTGGCTCAAGTGGAAAGAAAGAAAGAAAATATAATATATTTTCTTTCTGGATTTTTAAAAATCCAGAGAATTAACAATTCTATGCAGATTCATCCTCTTACTACTACTTACAGCAGATTTATTTACATTTCGTCAAACATGAAGATTACCTATATACCTACTATATCACAGACTTGATGTGTAATGACATAATATCCATTAACACACCAATACATAAACAATTTAAAGTCAAAGTAGTGAAAGTTGTTCATTTTGAGCATGCCTTGGGTTAGTTTTGTTTGGCCTTGTGCATCCCCGAAGCATGTGGAGGTCCATATGCAAAGTGAAACATGGCAATTTTTGTAAAAATAAATCACTTCTTTGGTTAATTGTTGTTAGTTTGGGTTAACTCGGATTTGTTCTTCTTGCTTATGCCCCCAAATCAATTTACCCCATAACCTCAAAAATCAAACTGTGGGGCTTTTTCCATGGGATAACCAAACAATTGCCCAACCTTTTAATGGACAAAAAAAGTCTTAAGTGTCTAAATCAAAAAGAAAAAAATATTTTTACAAAATTCCAATGGTTGTCACCAAAAAAAATTAGTATACATCAATAAAAATCGTGATTTTATGAAAAAAAATCCTTTTTGCAAGTCTGTGTATGTGTGTGCATGTATATTTGATTGATTTAACTTTGGTTAAATATGAAACCTTTATTTCATTTGATACTAAAAGATTAAAGCTGAATTTATAGATTGACCTAACATAAGCACAGCATAAGCATTAAAAGTTAAAAACTCAATTTTAAGTCAGTCAATTTATAGATCGACATAACATAAAACATAACATCAGCTTAACATAAGGTTCATCAAATTTTAATTTATGATATGTGCTTATGTTCGACCAATAAAAACCCTGAATTTTTATTGTATCTACCTTTTTTCCTTGACAGCGAACCGATGAGAGAATGACATATGCAATATTCACTTATTTTTGAGAATGATAAGGATTTATAAATTAATATACATAAGACTAGGATACACTTCTCTGAAAAATTTAAAGAAAATTATGAAAATTGTAAGATTATGAAAACAAGAAAACAGTTGATTATTTTCACTTTACAGCTCAGTCGCAACATAATTCAATCCTATTTATTGTAATATGCTTATGGGATGGTATGTCTATGCTATGCTAATGTTATCTAAATCTATAAATCCAATTTAATTTTAGACTGGTATAATTAGACTTACACATTTATTTTGATTAAATATTTGTAGGAATTGAATGTAAAGCAAGCTTTCGATAAATACTTAGTATTTAAGTTTCACTTGTAAGTTAAGTCTAGTATTAGTTTAACACTAGTATTAGTACATATAAATATTACATTTATCGCCTTTTATACAAATGGGATTGTCCTGTATATTGATCAGTTTTGGAATATATATACAACGGTAGCAATCGCTTTTAAGGGCTTCACTGTCACAATACAAAACCAGACAAGAACCGTGGTGAGCTTATATTAATTCAGTACCAACTACCATATTTTTTAAAATTTCTCAGCATATTTTTTATATATTAATATTACCTGTAAATCCTGTGAATCGTCAAGTCCTTGTTGCAAAATTTCTGACTGAGAATCAATTAAAGCTTCAGTGGGTGTTTCCTCAACTAATTCTTCTGTCGATGCCCTATCAGTCACTGGTTCACTAGAGTTATCCTCAACAAGAGAATTTGTAGGGTCCCCCTCTATTAAAGGTTCACTTGGAGCTTCTTCAATTAAATTTTCAGTTGACAACTCCCCAATAGACTGTGTATTCTCATTCTCAACTGAAATTTCTACTGAACTAATAGGATTTCCTTCAGATGTACTTACAGACGAAGGGTCTGAAGTAGTTTCCGTTGGGGCTGCAGATACATATGAGTCCGTAATCACAAACACACTCTCTGAGTTCTCTGTAACTGTGGTATTAGAAGGAAAATCGTCGGTTGAATCTAAAGACGGCATTGAAACGCTAGGTCTATGCCCAGTTTCTTTTGCGACTTCTTCCATAATTTAACTGAGTTAATTTCGCCTAAAAATAATCTATATAAACTAGCCATTTTGGGGTAAACAAATACAAATATCAAAACTTTTTCTCATTTATATTTAGCGCCAAAAAAGCGGTTTTTCTGAACAAGCCTTTGACCTACGCAAGCAAGAAGAAATGGCCTCGCTGTCAAGCAAGATGGCCGATTAGACAGACGTAAAGAAAAAGGATGACTGCTAAAAGTCAACTAAATTTTCGGCTCTAAAAATACATGTTCGCTAGAAAAAATTAAGTTTTTAATGTGATATTACTATTTCTAACAAAAAAAATGCAAATAATTTACCTTACGAACAGATTTTGAATAAAATCACTACAAGCGTTCCGTTCATTGCGAAAGTGCTGCTGCGTCAATACCACGTACTAAAACATGGCGCGAAATGCCAATCAACCCGACTCCCAGCAGTTGCAAAATCCATGAACTGAGATGGATATTTTGTTCTTAAATTTCGAAAGAGTATCGGAAAATTATATATTATCAAAAAGAAAACAGCTTCCATTCGAAAGGTTGGCTAATCTGATTTTTGGAAAATTTCTGTTTTTTCCGTTGGGTTTGCCACCATGCCAACTCGAAAGTAAAGGACAGTGCTATATGCATTTTATGTGAAAGAGTGTAGTAGAAAATAATAACGCGGTAAATTTAAAATTGAGTTGCTCATTTTTTGGTCTTACCATTGACCATTGTTTATACCGTTGCTTCCCTCGTCAAAGGTTTATACAGTAAAAAGACAATGGTCTTACCATTGTATAAACAAGACAATTATTATA
>JAEQML010082615.1:0-10751 GCA_016904865.1 Pissodes strobi | reverse complement strand
TTTTTTTTTATCTTGGGCATGCCTTGGGTTACTTTGGGTTAGTTTTGTTTGGTTGCGCTCCTGAAGCGAGCAAAGAACCATGCGTACAACCATTTTTTAACATTTCAGCTCCTCAAAAGTCGAACTTTGGGGCTTTCTTGTGGGACAACCAAACAATTGCGCAACATGTTAATGGTCAAAAACGCCGTTTAAGAATGTCTAAATATCATGATTTCAGTATATTGTATTCGTTGCTTGGCAACATGCAATAACTGTACGTACAACATTTCCGTCCTAGGACGGGAATATAACATTTCTGTCCTATTTAAACACCTTGTTTGTCAGATCTGGCGTTTATCAAAAGCAAGATTTAGCTGTAGTTTCCGTAGTTACGTAATAAACTTGCTCGATCGATTTAAAACTTGATATTATATTGAGTTTAAATTTAAAGCACCGTTTTTATTTAGAGTAATATTTGGCTCTATTTTTATAAATACGTATTCTAATTATTAATATGCGTCAAGTGCAACTCGTAGGAAAAGCACATTCCTGCACTTCTGTGTTGTTGGGCTCGGCTGCGCCTCGTCCAGCAATTACCACAATCGTCCAGGAATGTTTTGCTTTTCCTTCTAGTTACACAATATACTGTTTTACAAAATTCCATTTGTTGTTACACTGAAAATTTATCAAAAATAGGTATCACTTAATATTTTTTTTGTGTTTTCTATTTGATTCAAGATTTGCATTAAAAATGTTTATATATTATAATCTGCACGGTATACTTTAAAGCGAAAAATATATATTTTGACATGCTCTGTTTTCTAATAAATGTAATTTTTCTGTTACGTTATTAAAAACAAGCTGCCGATTTTCCATGATGTCATCGGCAACAAAGCCGCAGGAGCGGTAAGTAATACTAGGGCTTGCCTACAATTTTATAAGAAAGGAAATGAGAAGGGGAACAATGCTGGCGTGTTCAGATTTAGTAAACAAATCGGTCTACTAATTTTTTATATGTCTTTGCTAGTACCGCACCACCCAGTGTAGACGATTGATTTAGTTTTCTTAATTTTTGTTTAATGAACCATCAAAATGTTTCTATCGGATAAAAAATAGATTAGGTGTAAGACATGCGCAAAATGGTATGGTATATTACAGTGCTCGACAATGACTTATTATTTTGCAAAATTCTAAGATCTCCTCTAATGATATCTTTGTATGACTATCTATGTCCTTATTACTCATAAAAGTTAAAATATCTTCTCTTGAATCCACCGTTCAGGCGGCGCTGCGGCGGCGGAGAGCCATAAAACCTAAGAAAAAAGCACAGAAATCCAAAAACCAGCTTGGATATGCAATAGTTTTAAGATATGCAAAATGCATAAAATTCATAACATTTATGTCATGAGTGTTGCGACGACGACGCCGACGTTCCCGTGACCTCAATAAGTCACATAATCAATTCGTCCACTTAGATGTAAAAATATCTTGGGCATTTGCTGATGGAAAGTATCATGCGAATAAATATGAGAAAAAAATAGGATCGAAGAGATCCAGTAGAAGATAATGCCATACACGTTTTCGATTATATTGCAGGCGTAAAAGTTTTAATAGCCGCTAGATGTTTTTAGGAAATTAGATCACGTGCCATAGGGCTAAGTCATTCACCATAAATTTTCTGCCTTCACATCACCTGTCATTCTTGATTCAGGCAGACTGCGTTATTTTAAAAGTTTGAGCATTCTCTCATGGTCATGAGGAAATTATTAAAGCACGTGAGCGGAGATAATTATCAAAAATGTTTAGCTATCTAGTATCTAAGCATTTTTCAAACGAATCATATTTTCACCTTCTATATTTTTAACTTTAAACACGATTCTTGGTAAGATTGTATATTATTTTCTGCGGTTTTCTTATGTAAGACTCTTTGCGTTAGTTTGGGTTAGTAACTAGACAATGTTACAATTTTTATTTTTTTATCATGCCGAGAGGAAAATATTCAATAGATAGATTTCCATTTATTATGTAGGGAAGAAAAGTAATCAACAAATTATATAGCAAGTTATTCATTAAACCATAGAATCATCTGTTTTTTTCACCTTACTATATACGAATTTAATATACCATATATTATAGACTAGTAAAATATATATGCGATCTGAAAGCGAAGGCGAAGGCAATTAATTTCTGCTGCGTTTCTTAAAATTTATTTCCCAAACTAATAGTGATTTATTCTTTATCCAATAAATGCCATTTTGGAAGCAGATTCGCAATTAGTAATATTTTTGCGGTGAGGTTGCAAGCCAAATCATATAAATATGTATCGGATTATTATGAATAAATGTCTAAAACGTATCGAATTCTTACTATGCATACATATTTGTTACTTGATGCGGATTTACATATAAAATATATGTTGAATAAATCGCGTTACAAAACTGAAACTTAACCAGACCATTACTGAAGAGATAATCAGTCAAAATATTAGTTATACAGGTTGTTATACATTAGGTTCGACGTAGGAGGGCCATCTTTGTGCGCATACCAAGGTCGATTATGTACAAAACTCAAATTAATTTTTTTTGTATATTCGATAGGAAGTTTCCCCCACACATAAAAGAGGATAACTATCCACATATTTTAAGAAATAAGCTATCGGTAGAAATTTTAATTATTCGGTACTTCAGTACATGCAAATCAACATAAATAAAATTACCTTTTGACCTTTTTGTCTGAGATATTTTCTCTTCACTATTCGAGATTAAAATGGAAATAAAACAAAGGAGACTTACTTATGCATTTGTTAAACGCCCATACTTTGCAATTTATTAACATCCTCAATGATTTTATATGGGTGAAAATAAACAAATTCTAGAATATCGTCATAATTCAGACACATTTAAATTGCAATACTGTATAACTCCCTTCGGGCATACTAGAAATATTTGCATGATTTATAAAATTAACCCAAAAAAGTTCTAAAGTACGCTAAAGTAATCAAGATGTTGGATTACTCTTTCACATAGCAGAATAACTGTGGAAAAGGTAAAGTTTTCGGATAATGCATAAATAGACTTCACTTTATGCACTTCTGTAGCAGCATCCGAGACACCTAATAGCATTAAAATTCTTGTGGTAGAGTAAATACTTTACTAATGATTCTAACACTTGGTAGCAAACCTCGTGCGATGTTTATTCCAGTAACAACGTGGAAATTCTTGACCAAATAGCGTGTCTAGGCTAAAAAATGTATCTCTTATTTAACTTCGGCATTAATAGCATGCATTTTAAATATTTCTAAAAAGGCGAGGAATAGGATGAGCTCTAGCTATACCATCGTCATTCATCAGATATTCAGCACCGGAAGTCGAAATAGATCCATAACTGGACATGGCTTCTAGATGGATATTTGAACTCAACTAATAAATATTCACTCCAGAATATCAAAATTCAAATCTCCCACCGTATTCATTTTTACACTGGTTTATACTTGTTTATATTTAATCCTAGGAACAAGAGTTTAGACGAATCAATACCTCCTACAACAAGGCCAAACGGCTTACGCGTGACGTCATCAAAAGTGGTCTTAACTTATTTACAGGCGTATATTGAAATGTGCAATTTCTTTTAAAATTTCACAGTTAAGTAGACATTTTGGATGCAAAAATCTCGATAAAATATAACAAAAACTTGTGTTTTGTAAATGTATCTTTTTATATATGTAGTTTGAAAGGTAATTGGCCTAATACAATACCTCCTACAAGCTGATATTACTTTAAGTACGACTATCATGACTGATAATGTGTATTACTCAATTTTTTTTTAAATCAAATATGAAATTGCAGTTTACTTACCTTTTTCTACATACCTACATAAATGATATTTAAGAGCTTCCGCCTAAAACAAGGCTGCAAGTCATGAACAGCCTTTAGACGTGCCTCATTCGATTTTTGTTAAAGGAAAACGAAATTTCAAAGCAAAAACCTTTGAATATCCAGTTTATCAAAATAGAATCTTCCTATTTTGATAAACTGAAACTAGATACCCCGGTAAAATATCACTATAGGTATAAAAGTGTCATAATAGGTAATAGCTTGGGTAATAGTAATGCCAAATTTGGTGGTGCGTTTTCTCCTCGGTTTTCTCCATCCAAAGAACCTTGCAATCTTCAAATATTTATGATAAAACATGAAAGATTTATACAGGTTTCAAATTATTACTTTTTTATGTTAGATTTGGTATATTACTCGGTATATTATTGGAGTCTAATATTTATTTATTAAAAGTCTCCAGTTTCCTTTTTTCCTTTTACCCAAAATATTATGATTATGTTTAGAACAACAATTATTATTAAGAATGAAGTGTATTTGAAATGCTGCAATGAAAAATTTTTGAAACATCAATTTTTAGGTGATTTTTACAATTTTCAAAATGAGTCAGAAGGCTGTTTTGATTTAGATAGTTTAACAACAGCTCACAAAGAAAAGACTTTTTATTGTAAATATCTAAAAATGTGTCTTCGAACTCATTAATCAGTTTTTTAAATATAATATAGGCTGTTGAAACTACGTTCACGAGGATATAAAAGAGCCCCACGACTTAAGGAATTAATGAAATTGTAAGAATCTTCTACAACACAAGGTTAATTTAAAGTTAAATTTTCTTTGCAAAATTCACAACTTATTTTTTTAAAACAATATGACAGCAATATCTACTTAAATAAGTGATTAACTGGCATTTCAGATCCTCTGCTGTGTCTTGTGAATGTGACAAATTATTAAGAAAAACCGAGAGAAAACCTTTCAGAGCCTCTATAATAAAAGGATTACATATTTTGAGAGCCAATTTAACATTTTGCTTTTTTGTAAATGATGGAAAAGGAGCCTTTAAACTACGAGAATATCCATGTTTTAATATTTTGTCTCGTTTTAGTTCATGAAGTTTTTTGACCACTGAGGGCATATAGCAAACATTGCATTACAGCTTTTATGAGGCATAATTACACTAAATATTACTTACTCCAAAATTAGATAACAGGAACAAATTTTATAAACTTGCTGACAACATTGAACAAGCACAAAATAAACTCTTATTACACGAACGCAACAGGTCAACTCCAAACATTTTGGAAAGCTAAAAACATGAACTTTAGATCTTTTCGGCGAGTTTCCACCGCACAGCATTGTTCACATAAATTTACACACACGAAAATGTAAAGAAATTAACAGAAAAACAATCAAAATCGAACAGAACAATAATTAAGAAGCCGGTCGAAAGTACGCCATTACGCCAACTGACAGAAGGCACTGAGGCAGTGTTGCCAGATTTAGAGTTAGTTTCATACATTATTTGGGATGTAAACTATTAACGTATATTTAGTTGGACTTTAATTTTTACAGCATTTGTTGAATGACATTTGAAATTATGTTTTTAAATGGAACCAAATATTTATACAAAATAATTAGGTTATTGGTTAGCAACGTTTATTTTCTTAAAGGTTTTGATTCCGTTATTGCTTCACTTTTCGGTTTTTATATATTTACTTTTCGGATTTTAAATATTTATTTATATTTAATATAACTATACTATAATATACCAAAGCAAACTTTTACATTAAGTATCTAATATATTGTTAATTGTAATCTTGGAATCCAAGACGAATATTTTACGTTTCTTTGAAAAATAATTTGTGGCAAATTGCAAGTAGCTCAAATTGTGATAAAGCGCCCAATCTGGCAGCACCGAATACATGACGTCGAGATGGGAATTGACATTCCAGTCGCCCAGCGTGGCAATCAACGTTAAATACGGAAGTAGGCGCGATAAAATAAACAATACTTTTACTGGGCACCTCTTGGCTCCTCTTAATGCTTTTCTTATGGCAAAAAAGTATGGACCACTTTTCATGACGTCACTGCTAATTTCAATATCAGTTAGTTGGCCTAGTTGTAGGAGGTATTGGACGAATACCCTCGCCTATCTCTCTCTTTAAATCCTGCCGTTTTTAGTATGCATGAATGGGTTGTTTATTTGTTTATAATTCTTCAGCATAAAAACACCCACTTATAGGCCTACGCTGAAAATCGCATAATATGTCTATGGATACGTAATCTTTTAGGTATTTTAAACAAATGAGCGATTAGGACAATACCATTTTTTAATAAATATGCTAATATTTACTTATCCGAACGATATCTCCGACTTTAAATTTTGCTTGTCAGCAGTTGTAAATTGTCTAAAACCAGAATTCAATAACTTTTTCTAATTTGCTTTATTTAAATCTTTCGGTTTTCATATACATCATTCTATGTTTTGAATCATTATACCTATTATGCATATGTGATGTATTCTTAACAAGTTTAGCCACTTATGGCTTCCGTTCAATATGAATAGCATAAACAGTTTTTCCTTTATTGAATATATTAAAAGCTCGACGATAGATGCTTTTAAAATACTATACGTACTCTAGTGGTGTATTCCATATATTTTCATCAGGTTTTGGCATTTTTCCTGATTCTGTCTCATATATTTTGTATACTAATAAATTGTATAGCTCTTGTCCAGAGATATTTTGAAAACCAGTCAGTTACGATCAGTATATACTATTACTCATTATTTTCACGAAAGTACTGATAAAGCTTTGCGAGATCGGTTGCAAGCGTATCATCGTATTTATGGAAGCAAGTTTATGAAGTTGTTTAACAACCTGCTCTCTAGCACTAATACCTAATAATAAATATTATAAAATGCTACTGAATATAAGTGAATGGTGTGGTAATCTTATTTATAATCTTTTTTGTCTCAGATTTATATGTTGCAAACCCAAACTAATCCAAACTCATGTTTACTAGAGGCAACGTATTTTTTAAATCAGCATAAATATTTTTTAGCACGCTATAATATAACAGCATTCGGAATATATCTCATTTTATGTTCTAAACATGTGAATTTTGCTTTTAAAATTTGTTCATTTTCTTTTTTAAGTTTTTCTAAATCAGCAGAAATAGACCTCATTGATACTAATGTATTCAAGAAATCTTTCACCCTAATTACTAACTGATCATAAACGATATTTAACGTTTGAATAATATATTTCTTATTCCTAAATTAATAAACTGCCTTTATATTCTTGTGCATAGGCTCTAGTTGTTTTTAAATTAATTAAGCTGCTTTTTACATATGTATTTGTGCGTAAGCTTTGCTCACACTGATAGAAAAATATGAAATTACACACCAGGTTATAGGTTTCATATTTATGCTTTCTACACAAATGTCAAGATGTAAAAATGCAATACATGTAACGACTAATTTTATGTTTTGTATCTAAATCGAAAATTTACATGCATATTATTTCAACATATTTATATTTTTGCATTGTACAATTAGAATGGATTTAGGACTATATATAATTTTAAAACTACTTAGTACATTTACTATAATATATAAGTAATTTCCAATAATTCATATTGCATTCTATATTAGTACGCTGTAATATTTCTATTTTAAATGTGTCTTCGAACGCGATCGCCAGAGGAGTCGCACAGTGTTTTGAAATCGGAAATATAGTGGACATCTGACAGTAAATTCAAAATATAAAAACTAATTTTTTTATAATCACATAAGTTGACAACACCTTAACCTATATAATCACATATCAGTTTTTACAACTTCTAGTCTGCAAATAAATTATTCAATTCAAACTTGCTCTTACAATTTAATAAATTTTAAGCAAAAACTTTTCCTATATTCACAAATTTTATGCTTAAGTACTAGGTATTTGAAACTTGTTTTTGTATACCATATTACTAGTAATTGTTTATTGTTTTGTAAATGTACGGTAAATATATGTCAAATATTTTTTTTCGCTTCAGTCATTTTTCCAACAAAGTCAATGTTTACGTTGACTTATAAAAAAATGTCCAAATATGTCCAGGTTGATAAATATCTTGGTTGATAGAGCCACCCTTATAGAAGAAAGACACATATTTTTTATTTGCTCATATTGGCTATTTCGCTTTTTGGGGCCATTTACTTTATCTATGAAATTATTTACTTAATTTTATGTTTTTTTCGTTGTGTAATGGGTAAATTGTTAAATTGCCAATAGCAGTAAAAGATTTTATTTACAAAAAGCGTATGAAAGAAAAATTTTTGATTTAAGCATGACAAGGATTCTTGAAAGTATTTTAATATATTTATTCAGTTTTCATATTTTCTTACCTCCGTGTAGTCAAAATGGAAAAATTACAAACAAATCGCTATTTGTTTTTAATCTTAGGAAATAAAACCATTAATTTTAAAAACCATGTTAGTTTAGTGGCTCAATTTAGTGTTTTGTTTTCCGAACGTCAAAAGTTTTATCGAAATGTTCAAGTCTGTTTTGCTATCATTTGAATAAAAAGTAACAAAATTCATCTCGAAATATTGTTTAAACAAAATCTCTGTGGTTTGATTTACCATTTTCTTGGCCAGAATCTGTTTAAAATACGTATTTGTTGCAACAAGCCATACCTAAGAGGAGCAATCCAAAATCACAGCAATTAAAACCATTTTGTGACTTATTTAAACCTTTAAAAAGCCCACGTTATATCAATCCGGAAAAATTACTTGCTTTAACGACTTCTCTAAAATTGTCAACGTCACAATACAAAACTCTAAGGGGGCTTACAATGGAACATATGGAAAATGGTGTATTGTTATCCGCCACAGGGAGGTTCCAAAAATGCCAAAGATAATGCTACAATTGGATTTAACAGTTCAAAGAATTCTTAAAACTTGTAACTTAAATGTAGAATCTAATTCAGAATTAAATTCAACTACTAAACACTTTGATGGTGCATCTAGTCAGAGCTTATATAAACAAAATTTGAAGACTATGATACTTTAGAATAGGACGAATCCTCCGTATTCAGACAAGCTGTGTACCTCTTCATTTAAAAACGGATAATACAACTATATGGGAAAGTCCAGCACCCTCGTTAACGCTATATTGTAGACCAATAAAATTTGAGTTTATTAACGAATCAGCTGATACAGTTACTCATCAATTAAAAGAAATGCAAACCGAAATCGAAAATTTAATTCCGACATATTGTGATGAAGATATTTTTATTAAGCATGATCTATCTTCATTTGACTATGATAGACGGTTAAATTCGCACCATAATTTCGGAAACATCATCTTCATCCACTTATCCCATTTGTCTTACCAAACCGACATAAATGAACAATATTTTAGAGGTATATAAAAAAACCTTAAAGGGAAAATGTTTATAGGTACGGACTTTTATCCTTTTATAG
The DNA here is from genome assembly GCA_016904865.1 of Pissodes strobi. Taxonomy (NCBI): domain Eukaryota; kingdom Metazoa; phylum Arthropoda; class Insecta; order Coleoptera; family Curculionidae; genus Pissodes; species Pissodes strobi. The sequence goes on along the minus strand of JAEQML010082615.1, from coordinate 1,472 downwards.
GTGGATTCGATGTATGAAATTTAACTTCATATTACATCCAACATAAATTTCAAGACATCGTAGGCAAAGCGATAAAACAAAACTTAAAACGATGAAAGAAAAATGACATTCAAAAGGCCGTTAGAAATAAGCTGGGAATAACGGTGGACGATGTTAAATAAGGACAAGAACAACAAATGATGGTAGCATGGCCAGAAAATTTTTTAGAAACCATGACTTAACTTCACGAATAACTGGCATATGCAACATCCTAATTTATCGTTTTGCAGTTATCCTTTTTTTATGGTAGTGGCATACACACTAAAGGGAGATCCTATGGCGCTCGACGAGCGGTGTGTGTGTGTGAAGATGTTGGTTGACACGGTTCTTGAATAGTTGTAGGTTGTAATTAGGGGGAAACCAATGTCCTGGGAGTGAGTTCCACAGTGATGCAGTTCGCCAGACAAAGGAGTTCTTGTAACCAGATGTGGGAGCAGTATTCCAAGCACGGTCTTATTTGCGCTCTGTAGAGCAAGAGCAACTGCTGCGGTGTATACAGTTTTTGTTGCTGCGAAATAGCGCACCAAGCTTCTGGGAGGCTGATTTTGCGATGTTAGCAGTGTGCTCATGCCAGGACAAATTGCTGTTGACCGAGACACCCAGCAGTCCGATTGACGAGGATGAAGGAATGGTCGATCCTGCCATAATGATGTCAGGGCCCGGCGTATTGGCCCTCTTGGTAAATGTGGCTGCTTGGGTCTTTGCTGCATTGAACTGGACCAAATTTCTGTTGCCCCAAGTTTGAACTTTCTCCAGGTCTAGATTAATTGCTGTAATCTTCTCCTGGCTGCGGTGATAAGTATCAGTCGCTGGTAAAGATTTTTCTGATCGAAATTAGGAGACAAGGGTACTGTCATCTGCAAAACTGTAAACAGGATTATTCGTTTCGGTCAGCAGGTCATTAATATAGATGCGGAACAGAGTTGGTGAAAGTATTGCGCCCTGAGGCACGCATCTGAAAAAAAAAAATATTTTTGAAAATTTTCGCACTTATTTAAGAGATACTGCAGAATTTTATGTATCCTTATGCAGTTGGTCTTATTTATATGCTCTCAAGTGTTCATGTTCTTATTCTTTTGATTCATGGAGCATAAATTTGCAAACGTTTTAATTTAATTCAAATTGACAAATTATCTGAAGAAGCTTCGGAGGCTAGAAACAAAGAATTTAGGACATTTCGCCAGAATTTTTCCAGAAAAATTGGAAGGAAACAAAAAATATTGAGGATGTTTTGCATAATCTGTTAATTCCTTCAAATCCTTTAATTTCATCAATTAGAACCAAATATAATTGTTCTAAAACGGAGTTTTATCCACAATACCGAAACAGAATTATTACACTCGACGCGCGTTTCGCTAACCATGTTAGCATCATCAGGAGATGATCAATTATTAATCATCTCCTGATGATGCTAACATGGTTAGCGAAACGCG
>JAEQML010082614.1:0-10751 GCA_016904865.1 Pissodes strobi | reverse complement strand
ATTTTTTAATAATGCATTATTGAAACTGGAAACGGAGCTAAATTGAATACGTTTTTTTTTTAAATTTGGCTCTCAAAATCAACTGAGCTAAAAACATTGAAAATTTCCTATTATTCATATGCTACATTTACTTTCCTACAAGGCATTCCGTCCAATTTTAAACGCCAATCAGTTTTACTAGCCCATAAATATTATTAAATTATACTATTTATTCAATAGCGAGTAAAATAAAAATCATTTATCTCTTCCTTCCAAACCCTTGTTACAATGCTTGGCACAAGTTTACATAAATCAAGTTATGAAATATAAGATTAAAAGGCGAAAATATTTTATTACACCATAATGATTTGAAGAATGGCAAATGTGAGATCATGAATATGTACGGCCAAATCGGAGGAATAAGATGCCCATTCTCTTGCTACATATAAGATATTAGTGGGATGTGGCATCATTCTGTTGAAAATTTCATTTAAAATTTATCTTAGGCAAGAGAAATTTTCCGAGATGTCTGAATAGACTGCTCCAGTTACAGATTGGTTTAGTTTTTGAAGAGTTTCGATTTTAAACGGAAAAAAGCCTCATTAAGGGTTTTACAAATCTATGATATTCTCTTTTAGTCAAATTTAAATTTAAAATAATTTTAATAATAATTTAAAATAAAAATGCAACTTTTACCTTTTTCTAGTTTTCCCAAAAACTAATGATTACAACATTATAAATCATGAATATATATTTATTAAAAAATATAAAATGTTAGCTCAAAGGATCGCAATTCTATTCACGGCACAAAATATCCATCTAGAAATTATATACGATATTGGGAAATGCCTTCCCGCGCTTCCAATAATATCTTGGCTTATCGGGCTTTAAGCATAGAGGACAATTTTCGCGAAAAGATTCGTTTTGATATTGGCATTTTTTTACTAAGTAAAAACTAATGAGAACGGTAAAAAATAATTTTTTTCTTGAGTTTGTATCATGGAGATTGCTTCGAAACGTTAAAATCGCAAAGGATGATTGCAGAAGTAGAGACCTGACGCCATAAAAATGGAGAATTAGAATAACAGCCATAAAATATTACCTGATTCGTTTAATGCTGCTCCACCGTCAACCAGAAATGTTAGAAATTGCTCGGAGCATTCGCACTTCATCCTTTTAACGAATCAGTTTTGGTGGAGTTACGCCAAATTCTTTTCTAGGGAAATATTGTAAGCAATTTCCAGAAATCAATAATTGATTTTCATTGCTCTACCTTAAGAAAAACTGTTCCAGAAGAATATTGTTTAGTGACGAAGTAAGCTCTTAGCAAGTCATTTAATACACAAAATTGCCACTTTTGAGCACACAAAGATCCCTGCTGATTTAATAGGCAATAATTTTCCTACCATTGACTACATAATTGTAATTCAAGGATACATATGTATAATAAAAAAATAAAATGTCAGCAGAAAGAATCGCCTGAAACAATTTTATTTTCAGTACAAAATCTTCGCCTAAAAATTATAATAGATATTGGCTCGTATCTTTTGTCCGTTTTAATCACAAAGACTTCCCGCTCGTCCAATATATCTTGACTTATTGGAAATGTACTGAATAGATGAGCTTTAAGAATAAAGGCGAGTTTTCGTGAAGGAATGCCTTTTGACTTCGGCATTTTGTGCATCGAGACTGAGCAAAAGCAAATGAGGAGGATTAAAAATATTGTATGCTCGACGAATGCTCACTTAAAACTAATTTTTGTTTTAACGAAGCAGTTTTGGTAAAATTACACTAGGTTCTTGTCCTAGAAATTTTTGGAAATATTTCAGGCACATTAGCATCGGAGTTTCGCTAATATGGGTGCCTAAGCAATTATTCCAGATATTTTTAATTCAGCAGTGTTTTGTGTATTATAATTTAATCAAGATATATCAACAAGCATGTGAAAATAGAGCAAAAAAACATCGACTTGTAATATGAATAGCACCGCAAAATTACTTTGTATACATTAAGCTTAATGTACTTATAATTATTATATCTCTCTTCTGATGAAGTCAAGAAGCTCATCTATACCTAACTGATTTAATAATAATTCACTAATTAGGTTTTGAACTTTTTGTCCCTGATATTTATCAATAAACCAACTTTTTATTACTTAATAGGCGAGCATTCACGTTATTGATGAAGCAGCAAACGTACTTTTGCTGCCCTTGTTTATCTAATTAAGTATCGACTTTCTAAATTCATTGGGAAAATTCTCTCCCATGGATTACATATTAAAATATTATGATCCCATATTATCTCTTATACTCCTGCCATTTGTTATAAATGCTCGTTTTATAAAATTTATAGGTACACTTTGAAACCAGCAAGGAGTTCATAAACTAATTTTTCTTGAAATTTACGATCTTGGCATCAGTTCAGAGAAAGTTGCCGACGAAACTTCAAAACTTAATACTTAGCAGACGAGAACAATTCAGACATAAAATCAATAAGTAAAGAGTTTCTGGGGGCCTTTTCTCTTCTCTAACAAAATTAATTCCTTGCTGCGATGGAACTAAGTTCTGACAAAAAGGCCTTTACTAGTCTTTTATGAAACAAAGGACAAAACCGTAATGGCTTGAAGTTTTTAAGTAAATACAAATGGTGCTGAGTTCAATTAAAGTCTAAATGCACATTTGTTTATACTCTCCTATTTTTATAAAGTTCTATCCCTATTTTCATCGTTTCAAAATATCAGAGGAGGTTTAAAATTCTAAGGTAAGCTATTATTTTAATATTATTATTTGCTATAGCAAGAACCCTGTATTATCCTTGAAGTTATGTATTGTTGCAATCGCTATATTTACTTTTGAATGAATAGGTTCAATGAAATAAATATTTAGATTTAAAAAAAATGGTGTGTGCTTAAGGCCACAGGGCAGAAGTAAAATTCCTACAAGGCGAGATTAATATTATTAAAAGCTAAATACAACTTAGAAAAAGTTTCTTCAAAGTGCTTCAAAATTCTAAACATCTATAAGTTACCTGAATAATAATAACCGAACCTAGACAGCTTTAAGCGTTACATGCTTTTGCGTAGACATCTCAGTTCGATTCACTAGGCAGGAAAATGTGTGCTCAACGTGACAAAAGGTTTCATTTTAAAAATGTTTTTTTTTTTTGAAAATTGATGATTCTGAAAATTGTTTTTTCTAACACACTTTTTTAGCAAAAATTATGTTTACCTTTCTTCAATATTAAATTATTAACTAACCAAACTGCGTAAGGTAACGGAGCTAATAGGGGTAAAAGAGGGTGTTAGGCAGGCAGCCCAGCAAAACTTTGTAGTCAACCACTGATTGATGTGTTCAAATAAATAGGCTGAAAATAACAACAACTTTTGGACAACAACAAAGTTAAGGTGGCAAAAACTAAAAATTTATAACGTGAAACCAACGGAAGAAATTTGAAGATGACATAAATTGGCCTGATCAGTGTTGGCGAATTTTATATCTTAACAAAGCTAAGATTATTAGGGACACATGTTGCGTATATAATCAGAAAAAAAGAAATGAAAATCCGTCGAGCTAAACTAGAATTGTTGCAGGTTATAACATTAGACAAAAAATGGTAGGTCGATTAAACCAAGGAACATAATTGCGTACCTATTACCTATTTTAGTTCTTCGATAAATATGATTGATTGATTGATTAACATTATTACCAAAGGCTGTGAAGTAAGAACTTACCACAACACATAATCCACTCCTTGAAAATATATGTTATCTTGTAACAATCATTTTGATATGCTCGTTCCAATGTCAATAATTTATGAATTTTCTGTATCAATTCACGTTTAAATCTCCAAAAACAATAACTTATTTTCTTACATTCAAAAACTGTAATATAATCTAGCGCGCCATTGGAATTCCTTAGGTTAATGTTAAGTGAGATTTACGCTGCTGGTTTTGGATATTCTGAAGTTAATTTGAATAGATGGCGACGCAATATAGGCAACCAGTAATACCGAGTATATATTAGGCATCAATTTTACAGGTTTTCATTAGTTTCAGCAAAGAATATTCTATCGTAGTAGAATATTCTTTGGATTCGGACATAATTGGTGTTTTTGAAATGTTATGGATTTTTCTTATTAGGAATTCAGTTCGTGTTTACGTAGTCGACGGCATTTGAATTGGCCCCGCATCGAGTCAGATGGTGTGATTTGATTTCGTGTTCATCGTCCGGAAATCAGTTTTTATGAGAGCAAATAAATAAAACCAATCATCGCTGAACGAGGAGCCCTTTCGAAACTAGACCTTCAGGCAAGAGGCAAGGCCATAAGGTGATAGTGTCGGTAAAATTATTATGGTTCAATTTCTTGGGAATTAAAGACCGCTAGGCTGGATATATTTGACTCTGTGGCATCTTAGGATGGATTAGCAAAAACCTGAAGGGGAGAGTCAGATCAACAGGTAATTAATTGCGACGACGAATTTTTTTAGCAGTACGCGGACGCCATTTTAAAACGTCTGATGTTCGTTTTCTTTTATTTCCATCTCTAATTGAATCTCATTGATATTGAAAATCTCTCAATGGAATCTCATTGAAAATCCCTCATTGGAATCTCATTGAAAATCTCTCATTGGAATCTGATTGGAAATTTAATTGCAAATCTCCAGTTGGAAATATGGAAATCTAAGTGGAAATTCAATTCAATGGTAACACCAACTTTTTACTTTTCTTTAATCTAAATTCAAATCTTTCTCGAATTAAAGATTATTACCACTCTTGGTTGTTACTTAATGCCAATTTCAATTCATATATGATCGGATGAGGGGACTATGGAAGGGAGCTGGATTCTAGGAAAATGCTCAATTCTTAAATCATAGCCTGGTGGTAGCAATATAGTTGTTGATTTGGGAAGTAGAAATTATATGGTCAGGATGACTCCGTGGTAATGAAGAGGCGCTAGGAAGCCCTGAGCATTCTCGTTGTCTGGAAATCCATAAAGTTAAGTGATTTTTTTTAAATCTACATAAAATTCTTCAAATGTTTTCTTAACTACAGAGAAGCCAACATTTCGAAATCTAATTTTATATTTACCGTATCTTGTAGATTTAGCTTATTGTACATGTAAGTAATTGTACATTTATTTTACCGTACGTATCTTAAAAGTATCTTATCTACTTATCTATTATATTTAGCTTATTGTATATTTAAGTAACTGTACATTTAATTCACCGTGTCTCAAATGAGCTTATTGTACATTTAATTAACAATATGGCAATATTATCATATCTCCTTTAACTTTGGATTTTGACCTGATCAGTCAAAATAATTATCTTCATTATCTCTATGGTGGTGCTTAAATACTCTGTACATATTTGGTAGTACTCTTTGAAGGTTTAAAACTATGTATAAGTTTTAGTAATCTCTCATTTAGTAATTATATTTACTTTAAATACTGCATAATAAGTATTTTTATTATCCTGCCGATAGCTACTTTTCTCATATAATATATGCTCAAATATATAAATTGTATTTCTTTCAGAGACGTCTGTTAGATACAATTTTCTGTCAAAGGTCAATATTTTAATATCAACTTAATTTTGCTCAATTCTGAGAATCCTTGTGATCGGAGAGTTGATTTGGTTAATTATTTGGAGACATTTCTTGACTTATTAGTGGACTGATTGTACTTTATGGGCTATTAGCTTATCAGGACCATTACTTTTAAATAGGGTCGTAGAGAGAATTTCGCTTGCATTAACCGTGATGTTTGCAGTTGCATTATTTGCAAATAGGTATTATCCAAATTAGCGACCTAATTATAGAATTATCTTGGATCAATTCAGATTGATAAATATTGAATATATTTTTCTGACCTCTACAGGGTATTAAGAGATTTGCATTACTTGAAGGATATGTGGCTTGAGTCAAATGTTATTATTAAAAATTGTTAGGAATTTGCATATATTATTTCTTGCGTTTACTTACACATATATAATATAATCTGGCAATTTAACTTTTCTTTTCTTATCTTTCGGTATACTTTAAATCTGGTGCCCATAAAATTGAATTTTCAGAATTCGAACTCACACCCCCTAGTGCCACCGCAATAAGAAGTATCTGAGCAGCGACAGGATAACTCAACTTACTTTTATTTATCCGAAAGAGTTGAATTAAAATCGAAACAACAATGAAAAAAAATAAAATAAATAAATGGGGGCTTAAAATGTTATAATAAGAAAATCGAAATCGACACTTAACATTTTCAAAATACTGGGAAATTTTACTGAGCATTCTAAATCCGACGACAATTTATTCAAACAGTAACCCAAATATTAAATTCACTAGTAATTACAACGAAGCAGCGCCTCTCGCGGTTTACGTGTTTGCAGCAGAACGATTCTTCTGTTGTTAGCTACTATTTTATTTGATTAAGTAAATAATGCACTTGAGCCCATAAAAATATACAAGAATCTCACGTGGCGGAATGAGGCTGCATGGACAGATATAGCTATGAGAAGTGTCATCTCATTAGTTTGCATATTTTTTTATTATGAAACCAACGGCAAGTGAGGGAAATGCTATGTAGAAGCATTGATACCATTGGTAATAATTATATATTGCCGACGAGTTTAGGGGCTTTGTAGATGTAGACCCGACCAAAACTTTACTTTGTATTCAACCACTAAATGATGTGTTCAAATCAAAGACATATCTCTTTTTTTATATGTCTTTGGTTCAAATAAATCGGCTGAAAATAACAAGCTATTAGAATATGTGAACAACAATTAAATAGCCTCAGATACGTTGATGATATCGCTTTTATAACTCGTAACAATCAGAAGAAGTTAACGAGGCAAATCGAGTGATATAAAATTAATAGGAATTGAAAGAACTGCAACTGCAGAAATTTAATGATGACAAAATCGCCCTGATCAGCACTAGAATGCGTGAAGATTTAAAATATCAAATTCCGCGAAACAGGTATATGGCAAAATCTAAAATCACTAAGCATACTCTTGCTTCAAGTAAAACAGTGTTTGGTGAATTTTATATATTAAAGAATAATAAATAGTTTCAAAGATATGATTATTGAGGAGACACATGATACATATACAGTCAGAAGAGAGAAAAACAAATTAAAATCACAAATATTATATAAATAATGACAGGCAACAGAACTAAAATGGCAGTTTTGCAGGTCATAACATGAGACAGAAGGCCCAAATACATAGTACGTTTTAGACCATGGTAATATAAAAGAACCCCACGTGGAAAAATGAGGCTGTATAGAGAGATATAGATATAAGAAGTTCTATTTTCTCAATGGCAAAGATTTTTTTATATTTTTATTTGTCAGCGGACAGTAAGTGAGAGAAATGTTATGTAGAAGCAGTTTTATATCGATACCACTGGTAATCATTTGCATATCCCTGACAAGGTAGGGTACTTTGTACATTTAACCACTTCGTATACTTATTGCTAAATACATTGTTGCGATAGGATTTTATCCGCGATGCCACGCCTTGGTTAGCGAGCAAGAATATAGCTCAGATTCGTGATCGATCTACGTCAGGTGAGAAGAGATGATAAAAAAGCGCTTCAGTTAGAAACAATAACATCTATTGTTCAAACTTAATGAGAAAACATTAACAACCTCTATTAGTCTGGGTTAGTTTGGGTTAGTTTGGGTTAGCTTAATAAGATTATATATTATACCCGATTACTAAGGTGCGCATGTTCTCTCGATTGAGTATATTTATGAATTGTGTATAGATCTTTGGTCACTGTTTTATAAATATAATTTTTCTTTACAGTTTAGGTTGTATTTCATTTATAGGTAGCTTTTCACTTAAAGTTTACACTGCACTTGACCTACTGATTCTACTTTGAAAATTATCTTTCTCAGAACTTTGACAAATTTATCATAGAGTCGACTTTGACTACTGTGGATATGAAACCCCTCGACTTCACGACCATGTGTATGCAAAGCTCAGATTTGTGTAAGAGAAAAAGGATAGGTTAGAATCCAAAGCACCCATGTGGACTGCCCAGGAGCTGGATTTAGGTGAGACACAAAGTCTGCCGAAGCCGAACTGATGATTGGCTAGCGTTTTTATATGATAAAATATGCAAGGTTTATAATCGCTCCGTTGACTTCCCGCGGTGTCTTTATAATTTGTCTTTAATAGTTACATAATATTTTGCAAGTTCAAGTTCAAAGTTAGGTCAGGGTGATAGTTATTTAGTAGTTTATGCATTTTAGTAGTTCACAATATTTCTCGCTTTAAATAATTAAAGCTAATTTCAATTTATGGAGTTTAGGAAGCAATAACTTAAAGTTATAGAAATAATATGATGTTTCGGATGAATTTCACGCGTACCCAGCTTTTTGCTATATAAATAAATATGTGTTCTCATTCTTCCACTAGAATTTTTAGGGAAGCAACTTCACCTCACTACCTACTTACTCACGATGAACCAAATTTTAAGTTTTTTACCAAATAAAATTAATGCATAAAAGACGTTATAAATTTACCTAAAAGCGATAACACATACACATAATTACCTTGGATCGAAAGCTTTAATTGCCTTCGTCATTAAGAAATCATGATACTTGAGTCTGGAGTTGGAGCGCACCTCGTATCCTTAAAGCTCGAAATTGCACTCCACACTGTAATTAAACCAACAAACCTCTTCTGGCAAACGTGCCAAGATAAAATTAAGACAGATTTTCTTTATCTTTCGCCTCATCATTTTATCCAAGTTTATATACGAAAGCCTTCAACAGTATGTTAAGTGTTTCGTCAAGACTAACTAAACATTAAGGGTTCAGAAATCGTTTATCTCGTGGGATAAATTTGCTGCTTTATTTTTATATGGTAGTTAGGGGATATAATTTAGTTTATAGAGATAGCTGAATCGAGAGTGAAGTACTTCGTTGGGGCGCTTATACATTTACGGCTTGGGTTTTAAGATCGATTAATTTTTATAGAGAAATTAAAATTATTCAGATGTCTGTAATGCTTTTTATTAATAAATACTTGCTCACATTTTTGTAGAGACATGTGGTAAACTCGCATGTGTTTAGTGTATAAAAATGATAGATATTTTCTCGTTCCAATTTTAAGGATACAAAATTCTATGAAAGATAGTTTAGGTCATTTTAAAAAATGTGATGAGGTGTTAACTGTGCTGATGATGTTAACGAGACACTCCTATATTTTAATCCTAGCTTTTATCTTTGACGAAACCTACATACTATTAAAGTATTTGCAAACGAATATTAAAATATTAAAAGTACTGGAGGAAATGGGCAAAAGTTACTTATTAAAACATATTTAATACACCATTTTTCATGCAAACTTAAATAACCCCAAGTAGTCAAGAAACCATATTTTGTGAACGTAAAAATTATACCATTGAGAAATTGCTTGGAAGGTGAATCTTTATAGGCAATTTCAATAAAAAGGCAGGGAATAAAAGCGTTGAAACTGAATTAAAAAATATTTTTATAATATCCCCTTTTCCCACTCATGCAAAAATGTTACTTTTAATTATTTCGTATTCGTTTATACATGGATCCCTATTTATTTCACCATACCTAAAATGTATTTATTAGTATGGATATAAAGAATAAAGGCTGTTAGTTAGCCCTTTATAGGACAAAGCTTATCTTTTAATTTTTGTTGATTACTTTTATTGTTTTTTTTCTATTAAATATGGTCTGTACCCTAAAAAAAATGTTTTTAAATTTATTTAGACAAAGTGAGGGGACGAAATTCGTGCCACTATCCGTTTTGGGTACTACAATATTAGCTTAGTATAGGGGCAAATATGGAAACCACTTTTTATAGGAAAATTATGATATAATAATAATTCAAATACAAAAGAAAACTTAAAATAAGATTTTTCTAAGATAGTAACAAATATGTGATAATATATAAATTCCATAAATTCTGTTTGATAAAGAATTAGATCTAAAGAATTTAAAAAAAAATAAGAATATTAAGTTTTTCTGAAAAAGTTCATAACATACATGCTAAGCATAGAGCAACATCACATTCCTTGCATATTATAATTCGTCTTAATTAGGAATATCGACAATATTTACAATGCCCTTCAAAGACAGCAAAATATAAATAATGTAATAATATAAAATTAAGTAATTCAAATAGCATTAAACACTGTTTATTTGACTTTAAGGCCTTAATGATTCCCACTTAGAGAGCCCCGGTGTATTCTACTAAAATGTTAACGTGAAATTTCTCCGGCGGCGTTAACTTATATTTAATTAGTAAACTTTGGTATTAGCACATCCACGATACTCTAAATATAGGCTCTAAGGCGACAGTGCGATAAACGTCTTGCTCGATGCATTTAATTGGACAATTATAAAATGAAGAGAATTTCTTTTATGACACTGAGATGGTTTCCAACCATATTATTACCATATATTGCACGACATTTTCAAACTAACTCCCTTACTCCAGACGTACGTTCAAAGTCTTGCTATATCTACCCCAAAACCACTGAAAATGTCCTAATATCACACAATGGTTTAAATGTAAACTCGTTTCTCCCCATTTCGCAACCCCACACACCACTGCTTCAATAAAAGTTAATGTGGTAGTTCATAAAATTGTTAGTCAACTATTACTCATAAAAATCAAAATGCCCCTATATCGTCGAGGGCTATGATACGAACTTTTCCCCCTAATTTATACCTTATACCAATACGTACTTCCACACATACAAACAGACAGAGAAATATACAAA
>JAEQML010082613.1:0-10752 GCA_016904865.1 Pissodes strobi | reverse complement strand
CTGAATATACTCACATTTTCCGGTGAATAATTATTATACTATATACTATTGCCGTACGATATCTTAAATATGAAATCCATTAGTTAGCACATATATAAAGCAATAACAATAACGCGACTAGCAGCACGCACAGGTCGAAACTCACGCTAAAACTGAAAAATAAATGGGAACTAAATATATCTATCTATTTAATACACAGTGCTATTTTCGGCATCAATTAAAATACTTAAATCAAGCCAATGTGTTGGCTGGCAATGATTAGATACAAGTCACATGAGTTTTCAATTTGTTAAAGCTGGTTTACTGTATATTTTATGGTGTAACTTAGAATACTGACAATAATAAATAAACTTGAAGCAAATTAATTTGCGAACATCTTCAATGGCTCAACTCTTGATTATTTTCACCGTATCAACAAGTACGAGCAAATACTTGTAGTGCAACTTGAGTAATTCTATAGAAAGCGCCAATATACCGAAGGTCGTTTACTATTAATCTAAATTATTCCACAACGGCTTAAAGAAATCATTGAGATTGGTCATTATAACCTGAAGATTACGTAAAAAGTACATATACATTCAAACTACTATCTCTAATACTTACGAATTGAATTTTATATACGAACTTTATATTATTTTACATTACAGCACAAGTTCAGAGAAAACTAAATGTAAATATCAGTATGATGCCTTTTATATTCTATTATTCACGTTTGAAAGATAAAATACACGATTCTGCAGGCTGATAATACTAATTCGCTTACTGATTATAGAGTTAAGTGCCAAGATTTTTAATCATATGCGATCTTAAAACAGTTTGATTCAAAATCGAAGTAACGAGATAATAAATTTAATAAAAATGTTAAGAGTAATGAAAAATGTTTCCAAATAGACGTAATAGATAAGCGTCCGATTTAATAATCTGTACTACTGATGAGAGGTTCATACAGACTGCACTGCTATGTAGCAGCTTCTGTTTATTATCTTAAGCTTGAAAATAGCTAACTCCTCATGAATTTTTAAACTAGTGAGTGGGACAATCAAATCAGATTTACCACCACGCATTATTAGTTTATCATCAAACTCTCACTGGAAAGTTATCCTCAACTGATTTGTTCTATCAGTGCGGGCAAATCGATCGAAAATTATCAGATCATCCAAAATATCAAGGAATAATACTTTAAATCAGAGCACCGTACTATAGCCCTTCTGAACGTAAACTTTCTCTAAAGTGAGAAATTAAATCAGCATTGGCATATTAGGCATCTAAATGAGTTCAATATGAGCCTAACTTACACATCCTTCTCAAGTAACTTATCATCCAAGCGGATACACAGATACTAACTGGGCATTTGAAGTCAAGGGGTTTTAAAACCTCGTAAACAAGGTAGAAAGGATCATCAATCATCATCTTCAAGCAGTAATATATTTTTTGGAAAATGCGTTGATAACGACAAGAGACTGTTGGGGAAACACCCCAACAATTATATTAACTTGTCGTTTGGAGTTTGGTGATAACACCCTGTATGTTTGTAGTATGATTGAGCCATTGCTAATTCATCCCAGGTAAACAGCTATTTGGGCCTTTAAAGCATTGTATATCAGTTACACCTTAGTCCGAGCCTGGATTGTGGGTAAAATAGATTTGGTTATATGAAACAATCGCTGGCAAGCAACTTGTCACTCTCCGTCAAGAAAATCGTTATTAATCGTGCTCAATAGAATATATCTTTGTCTACGCCAATGTTGTGTAAACAACAATATGTCAAACAAAGAAAGAACGCGTTTCTAACCTCTCAAATGCATCCGCGTTCGCGCAATTTCTCGCTCTATTCTTCTTGTCCGCGCCGTTAGGAAAAATGAGATTTTAGTGCCTTACAAACACTCAACCGTGAAGCGTCGATCCAGTCATCGCTTTGCTTGGGTTTGGCGCCAAGAACATCTACCCAGTGGTAGCTCTGTTTGAAGCCAAGATATTTAGTCATTTTTCTCAAACATCTACCAAGTCGCAGCTCGGTTTTCAATTTAGTTTAGTAAAGTTTAATTGAAGAAGTCGAAGAAAATGAGTACAGTACAATCATTCACTCGTAAGACATCTAAAACGTCGTAGCACTGTTGGCGACAAGATATTGGGCCATTTTCTAATTTTGTTTGCACATATATTTAGAAAATATCTGCTGTACTCTGTTCTCCTTGTCCAAGCTTAGCTAAGGAACTCTTTTGGACGTTTTTACGTATATTCTCGAAGACAGACACGCCATAGGGTCTCTCGTCTCTCCTGTTGCTGTTGATGAAGATCGAAGAAGGTAAAATGGCGGTTGGAAATTTGTAGCAGACAAATCTAGTCCTGTACTCGAGATTCGAATCAAATGTTCGAAGTCTTATATCCCTGGTGAAGTAAAGTCGAGAGAATTGCAGAAGCAAAGTAACAAGGAATTTTGTGTGAACGAAAAGCAGTTAGTTGTGATAAAGTTATAAATCTTATATATCGATCATATTTAATGCAAATTAAATCGTGTATTCTTAAAGTACATAATACCTAAAATGCATGTTTCAAATCACACCCTATGAATAAAACCCCACCAACCTATTTTGATACATACCACTAATTAAAGTGGTTAATTATAAAGTTAATTACCACCCCCCTCCTTTATGGTAAATAGTTTAAAATAATTGTTTAGATCGATCATATACTATTCGAAGATTATGAAAAAGCATTAGATGAAATAGAATAAGTATCAATTTTTCAAAACTTCAATCGCATATAAAGGTGATTGAAAGTGTCATAAACTCGATTTACTCTGAGTTGTATTAAGTCCGATTAAAATTATCCAAGGATGCTTGTCTTAAATGAATGAATTTGAAACGCGAGCGTGAGATCCCCGTAGTCCACCAACCAGGGTCCCACATACCGTTTCAACCCGGTAGCCTGGCCTCCCTTGCGAGAGTTAGCGAAGTGCAACTCTCTTATTTTAACCAACGCCGCGCGCCGGAGAGTCGGCACGAACATGAGTGGACCATTCGCCGTCCTCCAAGCACCATCTGCAGGTGCAAATTCCCATTCGAGCCACAGTATGCAGTAAAGAGACCTGCCACAAGCCTCATGTCCTGCCTCTTCAGAGCCAGACAGGGCCTCATCGTATAAGGCACTGGGTCACTCAATAGCAGCCAAGTCTGCCTCATTCCTGAAGAAGATCACCATAGAACGTTGACTCGCATATTTATTGCGTTTCTTGGGTTGGCGGCAGTTATAACGTAGGAAACGTCTATTACAGGCTCAGGCCCCATTGGAAGCATTGCGGAATCCTGTCGGGGCAGGTGATTGGCTTCCTAGTTCATTTGAATGTTACGGCACGCAACTATTATGCCCGATCAAGGCCCCCAAGACGTCTCAGTGCCCAGAAACCAGCGCAGGACTAACTATATCAGATTAAAAGTAGACAGAGCAGCTCTGGATATAGATATCCTTCCCCCTGAAGGCTCTTAACCAGTTTTTATACCCGCATTTAGGATTCGTGTTAATCTCGGCCTGTAAAGTGGTTGTATAAATTCAGTACACACCTGTTCCAATATGACTATCCCTTTTGGAGTAGTCTGTGTGCTAGACAATCCCATTAACCGGACGTGGGTTGCAATCAGCCCCCAACCAATCTGAAGGTGAGCAGTATGTTATTCACCCTCATTACGGGTTCCAGATATATATCAGCCGCCCTTCTCCAGACTTTGATATGTCTCCTCTGCCTAATATTATCTTTTAGGTTACCTAGAACTTTCAGTCTATATGCAGACCTTAAGGCATCATAATCCTGGGATAGATGGAGGGGCGGTAACCCCGTTAGTCTCTCAACAGCCCTGGTGAATGCTTGTTTTAAATGCTTGATCAAAGTTCATATCTAAGATAAGTATAAACAAGATAATAATGGCCTTATAAAGGATAAACAATAATAAGCCTCCAGGTGGTGATAAGGGGGAATTAAATCAGTTACTTTAAAAATCTATTGTATCTAAATAGTGCTATCATGTCGATTGTGCCTAAAAAGGGTTACATCAGTCATCTGAAAAATTACAACGTAATCGGTCTTTTCTTCCATATGGAGAAGTTATGCACCACCGCCTTGAAAATTACAAGATGCTTGAATCCAAACAAGGATTTCTCCAGCCTCCTTTACAGGCTGAGTTTAGTACTAGTTCCAGCTGAATATGAGGTCAATTAGAGAAGTTATGCTCTTCTCAAAGGTACCTATGAAACCTCTACTGATATCACTAGACTAGAAAATGATAACTAATTATTATGCATGGCAATATCCGGCAGAGGTGTAAGGATAATATGTGAAACTATGCTTGCAAATGACATGGTCCTAAAAGCCGCTCGTTAAATCGAAGTTCCATAGATGAGTTGGTGTTGGGGTCTTCATCTGACCAAATGATTAATATAATAGAAAAGGGAATACAAAGGTACAACTATGAGAGTGGCATCCATTTGGAAACTGAGTGATGTTTTCACTGCGAGTAAACTGAAGGAAAGCATGAGAATGCATACTACTTATTATATTAACCTATCGCACACATATCTTTAAACAAGAAAATGTATTTATAAAGTCAGTTGGAACAATAGGGAGAAAACACTAAGACACAGAGCGAAGCATGAAGGTCAACAGAGCAGTATATGAAAGGATTCGAGGTGGCCTGCATCTATCCAAAAAATTTCACTATTTGAAGATCATGCTGATGACTATTTCATTATGGTTCTTGTCAGACATCCGAGCTACGCTCTTTCGTTCATAGTTAGTATTTGACTAGTATTTGACAGGTGAGAGATGGCGTAGGCATATATGTTAAATGAAGCTTATAACAGTGTCGATGAAATAGTTTTATACTAAAACATGTACCTCTTTTAAGGCGCCATTACACGACGTGTGGAGCGACGCGCCTGGAGTGTGGCGTGCGGAGTGACGCGCCGATGCGCATTTTGGTGACCACGATCACACGATCTGCAGATTTGCAAGTTTCTTCGTTTCAACATGTCCGTTGCTCGAAAACGGATGCCCGGTTGTGCAGTAGCTTGCTATATTTTGTTGAATAGTGCTGATTTGATAAAAAAGAAGAAAAGAAAATGGTGGTGGATGGGGTCGCACACCAAATCAACACAAACTTATTTTTTTTTGCAAAAAACGGAAAAAAGCATGTGATACTTAAAAAAACTAAAACTATTATTCTTGCTTTTGGTTTGCCGTTTACTCTAACGTCAACTCTAAGTGAGAGATAGAATGGGGAGAAGGCAAAACTTCTGTGGAAGGTTTAGAGTGAGAATTAGGGGCAGACGAAAATCCTTTGGATGGCCTGTGACTGTTGTGAGTGAGAATGAGGAGACCCTGAGGATGCCTGAGGGTAAGATTGGGGAGGGGGCGAGAGCCCTAGGGTTGGCTGAGGTTGCAACTGGGAAGCAGGAATAAATCCTGAGGGTTGCTGAGGGTGATAATGGGGAGAAGGCGGATATCTTGGGGATGGATGAGAGTGAGAATGGAGAGAAGGCGAAGATCCTGGGGACGGTTGAGAATTAGCGTGGAGAGAAGGCGGAAATCCTGGAGATAGTTCAGAATGAGAATGAGGAGCAGGCGGGAACCTGGAGATAGTTGAGATTATTGAGAGTTCCAAATTATTGGTTCTGGCTTGCATAGGCTTCGGATGTTCCTTCATTTAAGCACGACATGTGACATGTTGTCACTTGAAGAGCTAAATATCTACTGAATTAAAATTTTACTTGCGAAGACATCGAGCAGTGTGATTGTATAAGCATGCCTGTTCACTCCGCGCGCGGCGCGTTTGCTTTGAAGTGTGCAAAGTTTACCGCTAATTAACGGGACCAGGCGCGCCGCGTGAAACTCATCGCGTCTACCCAATCACACGGCGTGTGGCGCGACAGTTAACACTCCAGGCGTGACACTCGACACGCCGTGTAATGGCGCCTTTAGAGGTCCAATACGTATAGGTATGAATTATTTACTTATAGCAACTGAATATTTCATTAGTAAGAATAAGTGCATGATATGCTTCAAAATCTAATCAGGAATTACTAAGGAAATCTTTCTGTATAAAGCATGCCAGGAAATAATGGACTAATTTTACCGCATATGTATTTTCTGAATTATTGCTTGTGTGTTGATCCGGAAACAAAACAAATTAGTGAACGCATAGCATATCTACGTCAAATTAGTCCCCATCAAAGGAGCCATAAGAAGTTTACAGATTTCAAAACAACAAGCAAGCAATAATACCAATAACTGTATAATACCCGAATTAAATCTTAATTAACGAGAAGATGTGATTTGCTCATAGAAAAGCTTTGCAATGGAGTGCCCTATTATTTTCTAAATAATTGGGTATAAACCAAAGTACAACGAGATTCAGCCTCGAACACATTAAAAGCTTTTTAATGAAGAATACCATGGGAACTAACTTATCAGATTTTCTGGAATTGCCTATAATTTAATTAAATAAGGAGGCTGAAATATAGATTTTCTTACCGCAGGATATTTATGATACCGGTTGACTCATTATTTTAACAGGACCGTAGAACTAGCATAACAAGGCAATAGATTACCAACCTTTTTAAGCAAATACATACGATATGAGTGTTTTCCAGCGAATTAGAACGTTGCCAAACTATGACCTATCAGACTCTTAATCTGCCTTTATAACCCCTTCACCAAAACTGTTATACCACCGCTAAGTAGACAAGCTTAGCCTGGATAAGCAGAAAAAATTAAGAACTCAATCAAAATTAATTGACCATATGCATCAAGAGAGAAACTGGACATTGAAGAACCTGCCATGGGAAAAGTGAAAACTGAAAATTGATTTATCTTAGCAGCTTCATATTTATTTCGAGGATGATATCATGGTTGTTTTATAATAGCTCAGAACAAACTAGAAGAGATGTTATAAAAACTGAATTCAGCAGGTAAAGCTAACTTTATTTAGGTCATGTCCATAACAATATCCTCATTTAAGCAGCAATATTCGAAATGGCATACGTGCAGCTACGCCACATTATCAGGTTGGGGTAGAAACACCAGATTCCAGAAGTTGCTTGTATTTGGACAACTAAATGCTAAAAAGCAAAGAATATATCAATCGATCTAAAATCAATATTATATCGTGCTACTTACCTACAAGTTACTTCTAAGATACAATGCCTCTCACCAAGATAAGCGGAAATTGGCTCAGAGTTAACCAGCGAGATATGATAGATTATTATCGATGATCAAAGTTAGGATTGTCTTGACTAGGTACGATGTGCCTGATACTCAGCAATAAAATCCAAAAGGCTTATGATCAAATTGAAGTCCCTTCAGAGGATATCTACCAAGGGGGTGGGCATCATCGCTGGACTCCCCCAATTGACCTGCTGATAGTGGAAAGGTGGGAGATGTATAGAGACACCAATGAAGTTGGAGCTAGGGAGCACCTGATATGCAAATGGCAGGACACTTGGACAAGCCGCACGAAAGGGCAATTGATCGTTAAATATACCGGAGGCACGGTGAGGTAAATAATTACTTCATCACACCGGTTCTGTCTGGACATGGCTGCCTTGGCATGTAACTATGCGGGCGCGGAGGCCGGACTTTCGGCAGGAACGAGGAAGATGATATGTACTAGATGGAAGCAAGTAAAGGCAGTATTTTTGAAAAATACCGGTGAATCTTTGGAGTGTCTCACTTTGATGGCCTCTCTGTCTTGGAATGAAGAGAGCTGAAAACACCTCCCAGAATGCCAGTAGTGCCATTCTCAAAATCAAAAAATGGTCCAAAGGGTAAGCGTCCTAAAAGTGTGATGTTTGTTTGTTTTTTGGTATCTGCTTTGCTTGGTCATCAGTACGACCGTAATACTTGCCCATGCGGAGATATAGCGGATATTCCTGCGAGTTTACCCATGGCGTGTCCGGTCTGGGCTGTGGTTTCTATTATAGCTCTGTTAAAATAGGGAAATGTTTTTATTCAGTGGACGGATCTCTAGAGAGGTTGAATCCGACCCCCTCAGTCGCTGGGCCACCAGATCAGAGTGAGGTGAGCTGTCTTTAACAGATTTTTGGACCCCTTGGAAGTTATTTTATGGAAAATATTATTACTAGGATACCAGCCGGAAATCTGTTGAATCAGAGATAGATTAAGAACATACAACCTAAATCGTAGAGAAATTACTGGACAGAAAAGTCAAGAAATGATGACCACGGGTGATGGACTGCTTCAAATGGTATCAAGTTAGAGGTAAGTACACAAGGTTCACTACACTGATTGAGGACATGCCCAGTGTGAGAAAAAGACGTCAATCAATTTGAAGAAGTATAAATGTGGAACCAATGTTGCTAGCGAGGCAAGACAATAACAGGGATTTTTGTAAAAAAAGACCCATGCAAGATATTTTTCTTTCCAAAAATAAATATACCAGCTGAGTGAGGGAAAGCATGCACACGACAAATAAAGAGGTCTCTTAGAATACATTATTACAAAACACGTATACGAAGACAACTAGATGACACATTCAATCGAGCATTCTCTCTCACTTTCAAAACTGCGAGAGTTCTCTCTATTGGATAATTTGCGAAAAGAAGACAAAACTGCCATACCTAATGGAACGTGGAGCAAATTTGACGTGGCAATATTAAGTGAAGCAGGTAGCAAGGGATGAACGGTAAAGGTATTAGCAATGGCGACCACGTGAGAAGAACAAAGACCAAAAACCACTTCATATAGTTTTACGACTTGAAGCAATATGCCGGAATATATTGGTTCCAAGAGGCACAAGATGGAGTCCAGAAAAAAATTTTTTGAGAGGCTACTTTCCTGTATAGAGAAACATTTGAAGCAACGAGAAGAAGGGGAAAACTTGACAACACTTGGTCTGTCAACTAACTCTCGATATATCTTAAAGAATTTCCAATGTCCTATTCATCATGCTTTTCTAACAAATATATTCGTTACTCAATAGATAAATAGAAAGAGTCATGGAGGCAGAAAATTTTGGGTTAATATATTTTAAATAAGTAAAATTTTGCTGTGAGTTTCTACTTGTGACAATGACTAATGTTGTGTCTGGCATGAGAGTGCCTTAACTCTGAGGTCCGTTGACTGAGTAGAGGACGTAGGTTTCAATGATGTCCTATCTCCCATGGTACAATTTTTCAAACAACGCGATGAACCGATTCTGGAACTGGAAGATTCATTCTGGCTTAGAGATTTTGTTTTTGTGGACAATACAGACAAATTAGACGAACTTAGTTTGCAGCTTCAGGGGAGACAAAGGACTAGCAGAAATGGTTTCTGATATGAAAGCATTTATCAAATAGCTTGAGTTTTGGGGGCAAAAGCTAATCAATCACGATGCCAAGCATTTTCCTATTCCTTCAGAAAAGACCTCAAAATCCATTGGAACCCTGAGACAGTAAAAAATATCGTGTATAAATACTTTCTGCCTTGTAGGATAGCTTTAAAAATCGTTTTAAGGATTTCGACAAAATGGCTTTAGTGGTGCAGTTTGTTGTTTCAAGTACAAAATGTATCTGGTCTATGGTAAGTAAAGAAAAATATTCAGTTCTATGTCGTGTTGCCTTGAAAGTGAAAGCGTTATTTACTTCAACCTATTTGTGTGAATCTGTTTTCTCCAGTATGAAACTTGTTAAGCACAAAAATCGCAATCAAAATATCCTAATATTTAATAAAGATATTTTTATGATCATCTTGTATTACTTAAAATGTTACCCACCCGTCCTTGATATTTATCTTTGTACCCTTGAAAACTGATACTCTAATATAAACAAACAATATAAGCAGAGATTGAGTAAAACCTCAAATGAAAAAGAAGGCAGTGAGTGGGTGAGTGCTGGCACTCCGGCCGATCAAGAATTATGTATATAAAGTGGTCATAGTTTACCTTTGTGTGGTTGTTTTGTGCACTGGTTAATCATGTCAACATGTGAATAATAGTCTATATTGTTATTAAAGTCCATGGCAGGAGTTTTGATGGTATACCAGAGTTGACTGCCGATTGGCCAGGTATTACCAGGTTGTGATCGATTGTATAACAATGGACAGGGATGCCTTCTTCGCGCGGATGCCTTCGAGGTGGTCTTGTGAGTTTTGTCATAGATCAGTTAGTACAGTAATTGGTTAATATTTTTGTTTCATGATCCCTTCAATCTCTGGCCATATACCGGGTGGAGCTCACCGAATGAATTGCATTGTCAATACTCACGTAAGTGTGATCTTATAAAACACTCTTTTTACATAATATGGACATCTGGCTTATTGCATTCGAATGGCTGTATTAAACGGCTACGACTTTTTTCCTGATAAACGCGCAAATTGTAGGATGATTGTTTGACCTCTAATTTTAAGATTGGAAGTAAGTATAAATTAATATTTAGTTTATATTTTTAACGAGTCCAATTACTCAACGTGGAACTTGTCATCTAATCGAGGCGATTGCAAGTACAATCACCTATCCCGCACAGTAATCGTCAAGTGGTGCCGGGATTGAGGGCTTATTAATTCTGCAATAGTTCGCCATTTCCAGTAGCTATTGCGGGTATTGTGAATGGAGAGGCGTCTGGATTACTGATGACTACTTAATAGGCTGCACAATTATCAAAGGATCATTAATATCATAACGTCCACTTGTTTCCAAAATAGTAGATTGCATTGACAATGATGTGCTAATTAGCTTTCATCCTTACAGTGTGTTTTCAATAATA
>JAEQML010082612.1:0-10752 GCA_016904865.1 Pissodes strobi | reverse complement strand
GCCGTAATAAATGATAGTGTTGCTATGGTGATTCGGCGGCATTTAAGTCATTTTACTGAAAAGTGACATTATTCAGTCAAAACGCTATTTGGTAGTTTTTGTTTAAATTTTCATAAATTTTGATTTCTAAATATCGCCACGCGATATGCCAGTGAATCAAAATATGACATATTAGAATGTTATATTAAATGTAATAGAAATACAAATCTTGCCACCGCCGACTATCTGGACCTGTATCCTGAGAGGCAACAGCCAAGACTATTCGCGAGGCTTGACCTGAACTTAAAAAATTATGGAAGCTTTGAAGTACCAACGCCAAAGAAATATCAGAAGGGCAATCAAGCTCGTGACGATGACATTAAGGATATTTTAATGCGAACCCGACGACGTCGACGAGAGTACGTGCGAGGGAAATACTTATACCAAGAACTACTATCCAAACAGTCCTTAAAGAAAACAAATATCGTCCTTATAAACCTACTATTGTTCAAGTTTTAAAGGAAACAGGCCCAAGGCGATTATGATTTTCAAACTGGTTTGTAAACCAATGTCATGAAGACCCCAATTTCAGTATGAAGATTATTTGGACCGACGAAACGTTTTTCAGCAACTGCGGAGCATTCATTATTGTGAATATCCATTTTTGGGCCACTGATAATCCTCACCAAGTGGCAGAACGTAGGCCACAAGTAAGATTTGGCTTTCATGTCTGGTGTGGTGTGTACGGTAAGTCTACACAGTCCGCAAAATATTTACAAAGTCAAATAGTATAATTTGTTTTTAGATAATCAACTTATAGGACCATTCATTTACAATTAAATAATGTTATATCAAACCGGGGTCCTGTAAATTGGCCAGCTGGGTCCCCGGATATTACACCCCTCGGTGTAATCTTTGGGCAAAGTTTACAGTATAAGTTGCATCGCTCACTGTCGAAACTTTAATGCATTGAGATCACAAGCGTGCGGCAGATACCTGCATATTCTGTAAACTTTGTACTTTGTACCGTCAAATACCGTGAACTGTGTATGCGTATGCATCGGCGGTGGCTGGGTCCTCGAGCGGGACGAGGTGGTGAGGTCTAGCCGGTTTCGCGTGGTTAGATTAGTTAGTTTGGATATGTTAATAGTAGTAAGTTGTAAAGTAAGCAGTTATGAACAGAAACCGATACTTATATTTAGAACGATAGTTTGGAAATTAATAGCAAATATTGATTTGTACGGCAACCGCCCTCCAGCAACTGTTGCTAAAGCCAACTCAATATTGTTTCAATATTATTTTGTCCTTTGGTCACATGGCTTCCCAAGGCTTCTATAATTTCATAGGTCCATAACAGACTTGTCTTAAGGCTTGAGTCTTGAGTGTTGACTGTCAGGATTGAGTTCCAAATAACTGGCGGTGCTACACTTGTATTCCTATTGCATTTAATATAACATTCTTAACATATTGATATTTTTTTAATGATGTTTGGCAGGGCAGCTAATATTAAACTTACCTTTTAACAAATATTAATAACAACAAAAATTACTAAAAATGAAAAGTTAAATTCGATGTTTGTCTGATCAATGTTTCGTATATTTTTCAGTAAAATAACTATGAAACAGTAGCAATATTTGTTTTGTACCGCAAATGGCCTCCGCAGTCATGGCCAACCCAGCTAAAAATTAAATTTGTCGTTTTCTGACATAAAAATAAAATATTTTTATGAAGTGTTATACATCACAAGAAAGGGAAAAGAAAGTTCTTTTTAAATGTGCTAAAAAACAAAATGGCCGCCATAAGAAAAAAAGAAGTTGATGCTGGTTTCTCATAACCAAAACGTCAGAATTAAAAACTGAATACATGGGTGCATCGAGCATAAAAAGTTGTCCTAACAATGTTTTTACAGATTTTAAAAATATCTTTAAATAAAAAAAGTACAGCGCTTTTTCGAAAATACAACTTTTTGATTTATTCAAAATATCTCAAAAACGAAAAAAGATCAAATCGTTATCAAAATGGCATTGAATTGGGAATTGAATGAACTAAAACTTTCCCCATTTAACCGATTTTCTATCTCTTATAGTTTCCAAGATACCCATACAAGATACCCATACATGTATACCCCCGGATGGGGTTAACAAGAGGACAAATGACCCAAAAATTGAAAGATACGAAAAAAAGTCATTCTTGATAAAAGTTTTTGCTTCCTCTAAAACTAAGAACTGCCCAAAAAATAATACCGTATATTATACAGAGCGATCACAAACTAACAATACGTGTAATTTTCCAAGAGTAAACTACGTGATTTTATTTTTTTTAATAATGTTAATCAAAAAAGTTGATTGCAGATAAGTTATTGAAACGCAGGAATAGTATTAACAAGTATACAGGGTGCTGCAAATTTGATTCTTTGTATGGGTATCTCGAAAGCCGTAAGAGATACGATGTCGGTTAAATTGGGGCAAAGTTGCGCAATTTAAGGGTGATTGACATGCCGTCGAGAAATTTAGACAATTCCGTCTACTTCCGTAAAAAACTGAAAAAATCATCTATTTTATTTTTATTTTTTCCTGCCTTTGTTTGAAGAGATAAAGTAATATAAATGTCACATTATTATTGCCACTTTTTCTCCTCTACAAACTGGCAGTATCAGATTTTGAATCCGACGTTTCGCTTTCGGGCCCTTTTCATCAACTTAATTTTTTTAAATAAGGACCTGGGATTTTTATCTACTTTTTAAAGAGCTTTTGGTCTCCCAAAACCAACGATGTATCACACTTGTCCGATAGTGGTAACAAATATTGTCATAAGTGAAATCGGGTCAGAAAAGATCGCCCCATCGCTGTCTAACATATCTCTTATGGAAAAAATCTAGATTTGTTGATTGATTGATAAGTGCGATACATCGTTGGTTTTAGGAGACTAAAGGCTTTTTAAAAAATAGATAAAAATTCCAGCTCCGTATTTAAAATAGTGAAGTTGATGAAGGGGGTACAAAAGCGAAACGTCGGATTTAAAATTTGATACCGCCGGCTTGTAGAGGAGAAAAAGTGTCAATAATAGTGTGACATTTATTTTACTTTATCTCTTCAAAGAAAGGTAGGGAAAAATAAAAATAAAATAGATGATTTTCGTTTTTTTTACGGATATCTCCGGAAGTAGACGTAATTTTCTAAGTTTCTCGACGGCATGTCAATCATCCTTAAATTGCGCAACTTTGCCCCAATTTAACCGACCTCCTTACGGCTTTCGAGATACCCATACAAAGAAACAAATTTGTGGCACCCTGTATACTTGTCAATACTATTCCTGCATTTAAATAACTTATCTGCAATCAACTTTTTTGATTAACATTATTAAAAAAAAATAAAATCACGTAGTTTACTCTTGGAAAATTACACGTATTGTTAGTTTGTGATCGCTCTGTATAATATACGGTATTATTTTTTGGGCAGTTCTTAGTTTTAGAGGAAGCAAAAACTTTTATCAAGAATAACTTTTTTTCGTATCTTTCAATTTTTAGTCCATTTGTCCTCTTGTTAACCCCATCCGGGGACATACTGTATATGTTGTTTTACAAGGAGGGGTGTGACAAAATTACTTAATGAACATGTTTATGCCGAAGACAACTCGCATCCAACTACTACATGGATATTAAGACTTTCTTATTAAAATTCCCAAGGTTAAAGTCACTAATATCTCCAAGTGGAGCAAAGTCCAAATTAGTTTTTGTCCCTTATTCCGGATTTTACACCATGCGGCTGGGAAGGTGAGGGAAATGCTGTCCAGAATCCATTAGGTGGAAAATAGTAATCTCCTCTTCACTTAGCCAATGCTCAGTCAAAAAGAGTCGAGGTTGACTCAATTCAATGATTATTTATTTCTTGCTGAACACCCATTATAGTGGACTATGTTTAGACGCTCTGCTATTGTTGTTTTTCTGTTTAGATGTCCTCAGACCTTCCCTGCAATGAGACACTAGTTTTCTTAGGTTTATTATTAGCAGCGACACACATACACACAAACACCCACACACACTGACCAAAACGTTCCACTCAGGACCACGTCCCGTCCCTCTGCTCAACTGGACTCCATCATGAATTATACCTTTTTTATTACAATTTTTTCACACATGGCTGCAGAAACACTGTAATCCAAACACAAAAAGCCACGATATTTTCTTTTTGTCTAAGGTATCAACGCCTACTTTGCTGCTTTTTAAAGCATGCGATCTAGCTTTTGGGTCGCATTTATTTCATCCATTCATTTTCATCCCCTTGCTGATTACAAAATAAGATTAATCACAGGAGTATAAGTATATTTTTCCTATAAAGATTTTTAAATGTTTGAAAAGTATCTTATAACTAACTTAAACTAACTCAACTAAATAGAAGTACATTTACGTTCCACAAAATAACATTTCTTTTTTGATTTGCCATTGATTTCAAGTGACTGGGCTACGTTGATTACAAATTAAAATATATAATGTTTTATTGAATAAGAAAATTCAAAAATTATGACAATCAAAGGAGAAATATGATGCCGCTTATTATGGTTAATATCAAAAGCTATTGCCCACCGAGAATGTAAGTTCTACTTAACAAACGTAAGGAATGTCATCCACCTACGAAATAAAATAAATTACGCTCATCTGAGGTATCAAATATCTATACCATATCGAGCAACATAGAAAAACTTTATTAACTTTTAAAACATTATTTAATACTTGGAACCGGTTAATATAACAAGAATTTATGTGATTTCTCTTCTGATCTCTAAAAACCACTGAAAAGTTCCGATATTCACAGAATATTCAAATTCAATTCAAAATGTACTTTGTTAGTCAAAAAAGATAAACTTTGTTGACAAAGCTTATATACAATCTAATGAGATGACACCCTTAGGATATATTTAATATCAAATAAAAGGAGAAACTAAAAAATTGCAAGCAAATTAACATTCCCAAGAGAATCTCAATAGAAATCCTCCATACTATTATATTGTTTACTCAGCAGTAATTTTTTTAAGTAAGCGAGGAAAATTCTTTCAGTAGTCTATCAACATACAGACACAATTTCTTTCACTTAGCAATTAACCTATTTAAAATGTAAATATAAAATACAAGAATACATTTTTTCAATTTTGTTATCATAAAGAAGTCTTTTCGATACGCAAAGTAGTGTCGAAAAGAAGCTCTTTTCGACACTATTTTTGTTGACTGCTTGCTATGATATTAACAAAATTGTTCAATGTCAAGGCTCATTAGCGAAAATTTCGACACCGTTTTAAATTGGATTTCTAATAATACAGACGTCAAAAGTGACAAGATGGCCGTCCAACTTTTGATCGCGACTTGAATAAATTAATGTTTTCATTTAAAAACGTGTAAAATAGAAAAAATAGTATAAAATACACGTTTTAAACGACAATTAGCGCACTCGCACGTTTCGATAAAATTTCGTGCCCGTGCGATAAAATACGGTCTTTTAAAACTAGTATCTTAATATACTATTATCTAAATACAAGAATACATTTAAGTCTTGGTCATGATTTTCCAGAATCATTAACATGAAAAAATGTATTGAGAATATTATCTCTAAAAAGCGACCTCATGTCCCACTCTCTAAATAAATGACCCTGCGAAAGAATCCTATTTTAAGGGCTTATCTGTTTAAAAATTCCCCGCATAATATATTTGAAACTGGCAACAAAACAATGATCCTATGAAGCTGGCTTGACTTTGTTAGTTCCAGAGTTTATTCGGCATTGATTTGCCTTTTAACCCCAAGAGAACTGGTTTATACCCGCGGCATTTTCAGATACGCTGAAGTCAATTAAGGCGTCATCCGAATCTATATCACATGGTATCTGTTGTATATTAAAAAGATCCTTGGATTGAATGAACCGTTTTTTGCCAACAAATGTTTGTCTTACTTCAATAAAAACTGGTAAAAAGATGTATAAATTTTGTATCAGAAACATTTTCAAATATTTTAAGTTTTAAATCATATCAAGTTTCTCACATATTTAATTAACATTCCAAATGGTTTCAAAAGAAGTTTAAAAAACCTTCAAGAAGTTTTAAAGTTACAAACGTATGGGGTATCATCATCCACCTACGAAATGGTCCAATAAATAAAATAGTTATTTGAACAAAATCTGTTTTTGTGATTTTTTTTTTAATTTCATTACACAGATTTCTGTAAAAAATAACACTTTTGAAATGATTTTAAATTTTTCAAGCCATGAAAGTTCAGAAGTTTCTGAAAGAATATTCACTAACACCTTTGGTTTCAAAAAGGTTCAAGAAACTTTTTGAATTTTTGTAATATAATTTACTTTTATAGTTTGACCTTTTTCTTTCCTTAATAACCGAGAATTCAGTTACATATATATAACTCCATCCAAATATGTCATAATATCACAACATAACAAAATATTTTACGTGTTCACAAAATCGACATATTTTAAAAATGTTTATCTAAATTCAGTTCAGTTAGTAGGTACATAAATGAAAACACATTACATAGAGAAGCACATTTTTTCTGGGCTCACCCTAAATAGTTCTAAATTGTTTTATTTTAATTGTTATTGAGGACAGAAGGAATTTCAAACCTTTCTTTAGTTTATTCAAATGTGTTTGGGAAAAAATATGTGATAGCAAATAACATAAAGAAAATGTACGACTTTTCAGGAGATAAAAATAAGAGGCATCCGTGATATATACATCTTTAAATAAACAAATTTCATTTGCTAAAATATAGCTGCAACAATATACATATACACTATATATAAATTAATTTTAATGTTTACCCATGTCTAATTTAAATATAGAAAAAAGTCCTTGATATTCAAGTAATTAGTACAAGTTTTTAAGCAGTTTTCTTTCCAAATTGTCTAAAACATTTAAGAATGGCTAGATTTATAAAATGTTTTTAGTTAATTTGATACAATTAAAAGTAAAAATAAGCAAAACATGAATTATGCTGTAATGTATTTAACACAAGACTATTAATAAAAATAATGGCATATTAATATATCACCCCTAATTAAAATATTAGCAACGTTTAAGGGAAGACAGTAACAAATATCTCCAACCAAACACAACAAATAAAAAACCAAAACCTATTTGATGAAAAAACATATATTACACTTTTTAAACATGATTTTCAACACAAAAAGTGTAGACACTAAAATAGACTAGCTCTACCATTTAATATTATTTAATAATCATCTTTTTACAACAATGTATTAAGTAAAATCATTAAAAGTTATAGTTATATTTAGGTACGGCACGGTACGCAGTCCAAATTGATTATTCTCTATGTGCACACTAAATGTCTTTATTTTGTTTAACTGACACTATATATGGTTACTTGACATGAATCTACAAGGAGCGGTTTTGACATGTTTCCAATATGGCGGCTTGACAGATTTAACAGGTCTTATGTTCTAGAGGAGAGAGAAAAATTTCAAACAATTCTGTATATGTTATGAACCAGGAAATTAAAGATATTGTATTGCAAATTATTCCAAAGAAAACAGTTCAATGTTGGTTTTGATATTGCATAAGGTTTTGTCTTATTAAAAATATTATAAGATTTTTCCTAAAAATATAACGTTTTTATTTATAAATCATATTTGAATAAAAAAGTATTGCTTCATTATATCAAAAAGCTCAGAACGCTTAAGAGAATATTTGACATGTAATTGTTTAAATGAACCATTTGAATATGAAATCCTAGTAAACTAAAGTAAATATATATTTCATATTTAAAACAAATAAACTAAAATCAATACTCATAATTTTTAATATGATACCAAGGATAAGTCGTCTACAAGTTTCACCTTGAAACTCTAAAGCCGGGCGACCACTGAATCGGCACAGACAGGCCCGGCACGGCCGGCATAAGTTTCTATCTACGTTATTAAACCAGGCAGCGCCCATTTAATCGGAACAGCGCGGAACGGCATCTCTTTTAATAACGTAGATAGCAACTTATGCCGGCAGTGCTGGCCGTGACGGGTCGGTCTGTGCCGATTTTGTGGGCGTCCTGCTTAAGGCTCTTTGAAAAATTCAGAGACGATTTACCCCAAAAATAACTAAGGGCAGTAGTTTTGAAAAGCCATTTTTAACTCTTATTAAAATGTCGACACAAATACCATATCATATTATATGGCAAATTTAGATGTACCAGGGCGAGTCAATGATTTAGTAAACTAATTTGTGGCTGAATGACTAAATAGCTACTATTCTATAAAAAACATATAGATAGGTCGTTTTGTCATTTGCTATGCGAATTATATCAATATACTGATTGTTGCAAAGGATGAAGTTTTGCATACAAATATTGTGGAATTAGTATATAAGAGTATAAGTACACAATACACATACGTCCAAACATTAGGGATATTGGAAATGTGTGCACAAATTTAAAGTATAATAACTTTCTTAAGAAACAAAATTTCTCGATGCGGCTGACGGCGCGCCGAAAAGAGAATTTCAATCTTTCAATTGCACCTGGTATTTAATAGCGTTGAAAAAATCCTATAGAGTGATTCAAAAAAGTCCTCTAAATTTAAATAAAATTAAGGTGCCCTCGTTGTCGCCAAATTAAATGACGAGATTTTTTTCTATATAAAACGCCATCTTGTCAATACGCAATAATGAGGAAGTTTGTTGATACAGAAGTATACGTGTCTAGAGGGCGCCCAGTTAATAAAAAACATCAAGTTAAATCCTACTAAATGTAATGAACAAAAACAAGTTTCTGTTCAATAATGAATACACAAACTTATTATTTAATACTCTGTGTGGTGACACACACACTTTGCATTCGTCTAGGCATACTAAGAATGCAATTATCTATTGATCCCATAGATAGGGCAAAATTTCCCTTAGGCGTACTGTCGTTGGAGGTGGGTGATGCTCCCTTGCAGCATTATTCAGAATATCTCAAACCTGCTCAATGGGGTTTAAATCGGCGATTTTGAAAGTAAACGTAGATAATTAAGTTCATTTTCTTTAATATGTTGGAGAACAATTCTTGGGCGATGCGGACGAGCGCGTTGTCATCACAAAACATTAAGTTTGGATAGAGGTCAAATCTGATGCCATTTATAATATTGTTATGGCGCAATTCGGTACAACCTCCCAGAAAAATCCCGGAACGCCAAGGCCGAGAGCTGATGTTAACATTTTTTAAGCGCCGGTGTATTCCTACTTCCGCGTCCGCCAGTAGCTAAACTTAAGTTTCCTGAAATTCGGTTATGGGAAGTGTGGGAGATCTGAGTGTCAATAATCTTATGAATTGGCCTTGTCTGTTTGTTTTTTTTTCGGTCTGCCTGTTCGCCGTTAGTGTTGCAAGCTACCGATAACACTATGCAATACGTTTAGCACTGTTGAAAATTTGACATCGTTGCATTTGTGCCAATTCAGTCTGTTCGGATATTGCAATGGCCAACAAGCTGATTAGCAGCGACGACGACGGCGAGAAAAAGGGGAAGTCAATGCCAAAGCGAGAATTAAACAATAACATACAGTTGATTTGAGTCGTCTACCATTTTTTTGTTCATGATAGTTTAAGTTATTCGTTTTCGTAAAAAATTTAGTCAATACACTTGTTTACGTACCGGAGTGTTTTTTATTTTCGGAAGCGAGCGTATACGTGAAATAGTTTACAAGCACATTTGCAACATCAGGCTGCCTCTAACATCCCAATGGTGTTATTGGCATTTCAATGAGACAAAACTCGTCTGTTCATGATCAAATTAGATTTATTTCTCAAATCTAATGCACTGCAATACACACTTAGAAATTTACTGACATTGACGGCGACATGACTTCAACAATAACAAAACAAATCAAGGCCGATACAATTATTTTTTTTAATAAACAGTTACATTTAATAAAAATGAACTTGATGTTTTTTATTAACTTGACTCACCCTAGACACATATACTTTTCTATCAAAAAACTTCCTCATTGGTGCTTATTCACAAGGTGGCGTTTTATATAAAAATAAAGAAATCAAATATTTTCATTTCATTTGCGACAAATAGGGCACATTAATTTTATTTAAATTTAGAGGATTTTTTTGAACCATTCTATAGGAATTTTTAATGCTATTAAATATATTCACCACGAGGCGTATTTGAAAAACTATGAAACGCTCTTTTCAGCACTGTAAGCAGGATCGAGAAATTTTGTTTTTAAGAAAGTTATTATAGTTTGAATTTGCACACACTTTGAATACCCCTAATTTTTAGGAGTGTGTGTATGTGGAGACAAATTATTTAAATTTAAACCAAAATAAGTCTAATTTTGTTGTATACGTGGCTTGGGGATATGGATCTGAAATTATTCCACAATATTGGATTTTTTTTGGTAATTTGAGATCGTAAATCCAGGGTCACCACTTTATAGTAACTTTAGGGATAACTATTACACAAATATTTTTTTGCATGACCACTGCAGTCAGAATACACTTTTAAGGCTGTACTCTGCTAATGTACAGGGTATTCCAACGAGGACTGAACAGGGGCTTATTTTTGACCTTCCCTGTATTTTTGAAAGAAACCAAAATAGCTATTCGATATATTTTTTCTGCTAAATTCGAAAATTAAACCAAAAAAACATTTCAACCAAAAACAAAAGACTTAGGTACGCCATGGAAGAACCGTTTTTTTTAATAGAACGCCCTGTATATTACTACATTTTTGGACTCTCTAGGGAAATCTAAACACATTTCGTTTATAATATCCTATACC
>JAEQML010082611.1:0-10752 GCA_016904865.1 Pissodes strobi | reverse complement strand
ACTTCTCCTTAGTGCCAAATATTTCACTCTTTCTAACAATTTTAGATGCATCCAACCATATTCAACCGTAGGACATGCCAAAACTAGCTTTCCTATCAACTGAGCTAATGCCAAAACAGAGCACCGATTGCGACGTAGAAGAGCCGCTATGAGTTCAACCATATTATTTATTTTCCCTGTTGGTAAAGACATGTTCAAATTTAGCGAATTAAAAACAAATCCCAAAAAGATACATTGCTGCGATGGGACCATACAGCTCTTATTTAAATTTATTAAGAATCCTAAATATTCTAGAATATTTTTAGCAATTTGACAGTTCTCCTTAGCTGACTTTACTGATTTACTAATAAAGTAAATCGTCTAAATAAAGTATGCAGATTATACCCCTAGTTCTTAAATATCTCAGAACTGGCTTCATAATCTTTGTAAAGACCCATGGAACTGTACAGAGCCCAAAAGGTAAACAATTAAAATTGTAATACACTCCTCGAAACTTAAATGTGAGATATTTTCTGAATTTCCTTTTCCTATGTACAGGGATCATAAAATATGCATCTTTTAAGTCTATCGTTGTAAAGAAACAGTTAGCATAAACTAATTTTCATTTGTTGACAGCGTCTGCGTTCAAACAATATCGAATCTCCGGGTTAATTGTTGGAGGCTGGAGAGCCACACAATTTGCTAAACACGGATAAGATTCCAGTGTAGCCTTGCGGGAGTCTTTATCAATTCCTTTAAGCAAGAAATCGGACAAAAGGGCTGCTACATCTGTATTAACTTCAGGCCCTTTGATATTAGTTGCCTGACTACCAAGTATGTAACTCCAAAATATTCTGCACACCTTGATCTTTGGATGAACTAGATTCTAAATTCTGTTTGGAAATCAAATTTATTAAGGGGTCATCCGGATCAGAATCCGTTCCTGTTGTCTCAAGCGACGATGTATCTGACTCACCTGAAACCAACAACGACATAAGCATTGCATAAGCACACGCCACACCGTTTACATACTACAATAATCGCCCAGGATAGGCTTTATATTTGACTCATCAACAAAAAACTGTAGGTTGCAATGCTATAAAATTCATGTGAAAATATAACATAGCCCGGCAGCTTCGTTTCGAAGTATATACTCAAAACTAACTAGCCAATAAAATTGACGACAGTAATTCATGCGAATACTGTGTATCAATAAACCAACATTCGGTACATAGGTACATATGTACGGATGTATACACCGAAGTGGAAAGAATATTGAAATTAAAACACTCCCAACAATTAATAGCATCAGTAATTCATGCGAATACCGGATATTGATAGTCCAAAAACCAGTACATAGGTACATATGTACCTATGTCTATATCAAATTGAACAAAGGCTAAAAATTAAGGAGTAAACAATAATTATACAATACTTACTTGAACTATCCAATACTTTCTGAAGTAATCTCCGTAAGTTTTTCTTGTGTTTACGCGTCACTTTTTTTGATATTCAATCCATAACGCCAGCCCTACGAATCTCGTCCTAACCCGAGCGCACGAAAAATTGCAGTGACGAGCTGTGGCAGAGGGGACGAGGTGGAAGACAGTACGGGCTGGGAGTGGGTAGCGTTTTTGCTTTTAATTTCGTGCTGGTCGAGCTGGAAAAATTGCTACTACAAGTGGTTATATTGTAATTCTTCAAATGGCAATACGAAATTTAATATATCTCAAATGACCACCTCGGCAAGTTCATAGACGAGTTTATATCCATAAACTTATAACAAAATTACATCACACTTGACGTTTGAAGGTACTCTAGTTTTGCCAAATGTGTAGATGTCTAATTCAAGTCCACTTACATTTTGATTGCGAATTGTAAAAGATATCACATGCAGATCTTAGCTGGCATTCCAAAACTGCAATAATATGTGCCTTGATGTGTTATAATCGCTTCATTTTCTGGGTATAATGACAAACTTAAAATTTATACCCCTCCTGTATTGTAATCAAAAATTGCAAAATGACCAATCTTGTGTTAAAAATATTTATTTTTAAGTTTTATAAATTACAGTCATTCCTAGGTAGATCAGATGAAATTTTTCTTTCAGTGCCAAAGCCTGGACAGAAGCTTCTATTGTGATTGGATAAACCAGTTAAACAGATGATGCCATATTATAGACTATGTGAAGTTCTCTTTGAGGAAATGTATTTTTCTAAGATAACCTCTGCAAGAAAGCACTTCGTACCTGATACAAGTCCTACAATATTTGGTAAATATCTACAGTGGGTATTTAGGACAAGTCAAGATTCATCTCAAGAACCACCAAAGAAAGTCAAGAGCCAGTATCAGTATTGTTTCTAATGGCACAAACTGTTACAGCTATTTCGTTTGTCTAATCATTATGACTGAATTTAGCAAAATCATGTCGAATTCCATGAGTAGAAAAATGTTATTGGTTGGATTTATTATTTACAAGTGAGTTATCAAACAGTAATAACCTTGATAGGTACTCAAAACTCAGATATTTCACTTCATCCTATAATCACAATAATTCAATAAACAATACGTACTAAAAATTCTACCGGTTTTATGAGTCATGTACCCAACAAGCAGTGCGTACGGGTCACATAAATATTTCCAGTTTTTATCTGAGTTGTACTAATTGATATTTGTCAGACACTTTATTGATACTAACATGATATGGTTTGACTGCAATTAAATAGCCTTATGCTTGTTGTTAATAATGTATCAACAATAACTTCATTATTATTATCACTTTCAGGTCCTAGGATTTTAAGAGATGAAGAAACAAAATGGGTGAATTTGGATGATATTCAACCTTAGACTATATAATAAAGATAGACTCCGCGTTTCATTAATAATTATGCTGCCGCCCTGGCCCCAACAATGTCTACCCGACTAACCCCCCAAATAAAGCAAAACATGAACAAATGAATGAAACTAAAGAAATGGGGATGACTTCTGCGGGCGACAAGCACCTCCCACTGTAGGTCGCGGCCGGCGATTCGCCGATGCGTGCGGCCACGTGTTTGGCCGCTAGGAATTCGGCCGCAGATTCGTTTTAATGATGGGGCCTGTGGAATAGCAAAACAACTACCTCTTTTTCAACTATATACTCTAAATATTCAACCAATCAACCTAAGAAAAGATAATTGTGTTCTACCTTCTCGCATTTCACCAACTATATATGCTGAAGAGCTGCAATGTCAACCAGGATTACATAATAAATCAGTATATATTGTTTATTATTTATTTCATTGTTTATTTTATTGTCCATTTTGCCAGAAGCTTTAGACAAATTACATTAGGTATATAATATAGCATATTAAATTATTAATTTCTTATCAGTTAATTATTGTTTTATAACTATATCATTCTAGCCTACATTCTATTCTTTAAATCTAAGTAACATGACATTTAATTAAAACCTTAAAACCCTAAAGTAGTAAGTCCAAAGTCATAGTTAAAATATATAATGCAAACACAAAAGATTGTACATAAACACACTACTATTTATTGTCACAGTAGTCTCACCCTAATGATCATTTAGGAATTCTTCAAATTCATTTATACTGTAAAAAGCGTTTTTCAATAGTACATCTAATCTTTTTTTAAACAAATTTATACTAATGTTGCGCAGTTCCCGTCCAGTCCGTTATACAAACGAGCACTCCGGTAGAAGGTACTATTAAGGAACTTCGCAGTCTTTGGCATTGCTGGTCGTATTAAGTTGTACCTAAAGTTGTAACTACTAAATGTCAGGGTTGAAGGATAATTCATCCTTTGTTTATGAATTTTAACCAAGGCCTTGTAGAGGAAACAGCATGGAAGAGTCATGATTCTATTATTTTTGAAATATTCCCTACAAGATGTTCTTGGCGGTAAATTAAAAATGATCCTTATGCATTTTTTTTGAGATATAAATATATTTATGCTTCCACTTTCACCTCCCCAAAACTCTATTCCATAACACATTTTTGAGTGGAAATAACCATAATAAACACTTCTTAAAATTTTATGCGATACAATATTTTTTAGGTATCTAAGGGCAAATGTTATTGAGTTTAGTTTCAGCCTTGTATTGTTAATGTGTGTTTCAAATTTTAAGTTCGGTTCTATAGTAAGACCTAGTATTTTAATAAGCTTTGATTCACCAACGCTTGAATCATTAAAAATATTTGTTTCCATGCTGTTTCCAGAAAAAAGCATAATGTGGGTCTTAGCAATATTCAGTTTAAGGCGATCTGCCGTGAACCAGTATTCCAATTCATTGATTGCTTTATCTGCCTTAGTTTTTAAGATATCTGCATTAGTGTCACTCACAATGCAAGTTGTATCATCAGCATACATGACAATGTTTCCAGAAACATGCAGTGGGAGGTCATTTATGTATATACTAAATAGAAGAGGTCCCAACACCGATCCCTGAGGCACTCCAATTCCAACAGGGTTAGTAGTGGAAATATAGGATCTATGATCACTGGTGATAGCAACATACTGACTTCGGTTTTCAAGATAAGATTTAAACCATTCAAGCGGCTGTCCTCTCACACCATAATTATGCAGCTTTTTTTAAAAGAATACTGTGATCGACTAGGTCAAATGCCTTTGAAAGGTCGCCTATAATTGCAGCATATAATTCTCCTTCATTACACCTGTCATACATTTCCCGGAGTATTTCATAAAGTGCACTTTCAAAAGATGAGTCCTCCTTATACCCACGTTGACATGAACATAAAATATTAAAGCGTGTAAAAAACTTTTGTAATTTCCTGTGCACAGCTTTTTCTACAATGTTAGTTATAACATTAACTATGGAGATTGGACGGTAATTAGAAATATCGGCGTGATTTCCCTTTTTAAAAACTGGTATCACTTTGGCTATTTTTAATGCATTTGGAAATTGAAATTGTGAGAATGTACTATTTATTAAGTTATTTATTGCTTCTGAGATAACATTAAGATTTGCTTTAAAAAAACTTAGTGGAATTTCTTCAGTTCCCACAGAGTTTGTTTTTTAATGATTTTATTATATGAATAATTTCCGCTGTTGTGGTAGGAGTTAAGAAGAAGTTATTAAAATTGTTGTCTATATTTGGGAGTGGTAGGCTTGTAAAAGTGTTTCTTGTGGCTATACTAGTGTAATAAGTGTTAAAATCATTTGCTATTTCCTTTACATCATATAAGGCCCGTGAAATCAAAATGAAGACAATGACTGATAAGGATAAACATTGCATCCTTTGTATCGATGGGTGATAAACTTCGTACTATATTAGAAAATTGTATTTTAAATTTAAAGTATATATATTTAAAAGTGGAAGGCATAGCAAGTGACATGGGCTCGAACTTTATTGATTTGACTAAATGCCTAGAAATTACACCTGAAAGGTAGGAGGTGAGAATATGTTCTATATTTTTGACCCATGTCATTTAATTAAGGCCACCCGCAGTAACAAGCACACCTTTTGCTTTCAGGGTAGAAAAAGTCTTGGTCATTTATTAAATGTTTCTATAATTCCGATAAAAAGCAGTTCTACAGGTGAGCACCTAAACTCACTAATTCTCACCTTAATCCCACAACT
Organism: Pissodes strobi; assembly: GCA_016904865.1. Taxonomy (NCBI): domain Eukaryota; kingdom Metazoa; phylum Arthropoda; class Insecta; order Coleoptera; family Curculionidae; genus Pissodes; species Pissodes strobi. The sequence goes on along the minus strand of JAEQML010082611.1, from coordinate 5,167 downwards.
TTTGAAAGAATGAGAGTTAGTTATGCCGCTCAACTTTTGAACGACTCGACTCAATTGCCAGTGGTATGAATACATACATGAGTTTGGGTGCACTTCCAAATGAAACTTTTGCAACAATTTAAATTGTAGAAAAATGTAATAATCTGTTTGATATCTTGAACTCCGTATCATTAAATAATCCTTATAAATTTTCGAATGTATTTGACGGATTTGATTCACAGTTAGAATTTTTAAACGAAGCTTTGGATTTTTTGCCAAATTTAAAGGTATTAAACAAAAATGTTCAAGATTATTAAATGTTGGTGTATTACAATACAATTTATAGCAAAAACTTTTAAACTGTAGGTATAAATATCTTAAAACCAGAAGACTGATTGTTTAGAAAATTGCTTTGGAAGTGTAAGGCAAGACAGAGACAATTGCATAAATCCCACACCAATACAGTGTCAAAGTGCCTTCAGAAAATTATTTTTGCAGATTTATTTCCACTCAAATCACATGAATTGTAGGGAGGATTTAGATGATGTTCTCATTATTTTAAAATCCATGGACATGGTAGAAATTATTAATAAGGAGTCGAAAACATCAACTGCAGCAATTTCCTGGCCTGATTGCAATTACCGTAAAGAAACCGTGTCAACACAGAATGCTATCTATTATGTCTGTGGATATTTGATGAAGAGGTGTCTGGAAGTACATTCATGTGTCATTTGCTATGCTTTTAGCAGAGAATGCACTAGTATTGATGTAGACAAACTTCTGTCTCATTTTAAAGCTTTTGATGCAATTAAAGGTACTTTTGGTGATTTATCATCACCACCAGTAAAGTGGGTTCATTTTATATGCAGCCTTGAAAGTATTTTCAAGGCTCCCTACCGGTTCAAATTTTCCCAAGCTGTATTAAAACTATTTATAAGACTAAAAATATTTTATACTTTAAAATTTAATTTATAGACATTCGGAATTTAAAAATTCTCACACATGTTTAGTTGAAAAAAAATATTGCATTTTTCATTTCATAACAATAAGTAATTTGATCTAGATATGGTATTATTAATATTTGTGCTCATTGCTTTGAGTAATATTGGATGGTTTATTTGTAGGGTTATGTAACGGTAAATTGTTACTATAATGTTTATTTATAAAGCTAGTATTTAAGTTAACCGAAGTTCATATCCCTAGGAAGACAATTCAAGTTTTATCCCTTTAAATGCTCTGCTAGCATTTTTACCGAATATATCTGTCAACATCGGCGGGAATGTAGGTGCTCTCTTACTCTTGATAAGAGAGGTTGCTAATGTTAGACCATCATTCAGTAATATTTTTTTTTCGATCCATGCCTTAGGTATAGAGAACATAGTCATCCCTCCCTGGGATGGCTTAGTCCTGCCTTTAGGTGGTAATTTCTTATTTGTGGTTGTACAGGGTGGCTCGAATTCGTGTCTATGTATGGGGAACTCGAAATCCGTAAGAGATACAGTGTCGGTTAAATTAAGGCAAAATTGCGCATTTAGGTGCCTAACATTATGCCGTTTATAATGTTTTAAAATTCCCAGTATTTCCGGAGATATCCGGAAAAAACCGAAATTTTGAAAAATCGTTTTATTTTTTTCCTGGGCTTATTTAAAAATGGTTTTCAAATTGAATTGCACTTTTGCATTGCCACTTTTTCCGCTCTATCCAATGATGTTATCCAGTTTGAAATCCGACGTTTCGTCTTCAACGAATCATCATCAACTTTCTTTTTTTAAATACGAACTTAAATTTTTTTATGGTTTTTCAGATGGTATTGGCGTTATTAATATGATTATGTGTTTTTATTTTTTTTTATTTTCTTTATTTTTTTTTTATTATTATTTTTTTAAATATATATTTTGCTTTGTCGTAATTTTAAATAATTTATGGTAGGTACTTTTGAAATTTTTATATTCTATAAAAATATTTTATTTTGTTTTTTGAATCAAGTGGAAAATTGGAGCGTATTAAAAATAAAAAATAGTAAAATTATTTCTTACGAGAATATGGCCATGAACTATTACTCAAACAAATTGCTTACTGCAAAGATAAAATATTCTCAACTTTTAACCAATTAAAAAATTTATTTAATAGAGATCATCATTTTATAATCATACTACGTGATACTATAGGTACAGGGTTTTCCCGTATAATTGCGCACCCCTATAAAATCTTTATTTTTATAGATAGAAAAAAATAGTTTATATGGAAGTTGCAGGATTTTTCATGAAGATTTTCATGGTGTAAGAAAGAAAAACAAATGATGATCGAAAAATTAACAAATCACTATCAACTTCGTTATTTTAAATGGAACACCCTGTATATGATTGAAAATTCAAAGTCTGCTAATCTTCCTCTTTTTAAATATATATAACTTATCTATGTTCGGATAAACGAGTTGCAAGTTATTTAAATTTAAAATTTGTTCTTATAAGCCATTCGAAACATTTCGAATTAATGTAGTTAGCCATGGATACAATATATTTGGGGCTTATAAGAACAAATTTTAAATCCAAATAACTTGCAAATCGTTTATCCGAACATAGATAAGTTATATATATATATATATTTGAAAAGAGGAAGATTAGCAGAATTTGAATTTTCAATCATATACAGGGTGTTCCATTTAAAATAACGAAGTTGATAGTGATTTATTATTTTCCGATCATCATTTGTTTTTCCTTCTTAAACTATGAAAATCTTCATGAACAATCCTGCAACTTTCATATAAACTATTTCTTTCTATCTATAAAAATAAAGATTTTAAAGGGGTGCGCAATTATACGGGAAAACCCTGTACTTTAATGGAAAAACACCTATTGGAATTTTGCTTATAAATAAACTAGTAATAGTACTTCATGGCCATATTCTGCCATAATTTTACTATTTTTTATTTTTAATACGGGCTTCAATTTTCCACTTAATACAAAAAACAAATAAAATATTTTTATAGAATATGAAAATTTACCTACCTTAAATTTTTTTAAATCACGCCAAAGCAAAATATATAAAATCAAAATAATTAAAAACAATAATAATTAAAAAAAAAATTTAAAAAAAATAAAAACACATACTCATATTAATAACGCCAATACCATCTGAAAAACGAAAAAAAAATTAAAGTTCGTATTTAAAAAAAGAAAGTTGATGATGATCCCTTGAAGACGAAACGTCGGATTTCGAACTGGATATCATCATTGGATAGAGCGGAAAAAGTGGCAATGCAAAAGTGCAATTAGATTTGAAATCCGTTTTTAAATAAGCCCAGGAAAAAAATAAAACGATTTTCCAAAATTTCGTTTTTTTCCGGATATCTCCGTAAATACTCGGAATTTTGAAACTTTCTAAACGGCATATTGTTAGGCACATAAATGCGCAATTTTGCCTTAATTTGATCGACACTGTATCTCTTACGGTTTTCGAGTTCCCCATACATAGACACGAATTCGAGCCACCCTGTACACGTATGTCAAAATTTGTTTACTAAATATTGAAATTAAGCATTTTTGTTGCATTTCTGCCGAAATCTACGCCTCAAATTTACTTTCAATAACTTATGGCTAATAAACGTTGTTAGACTAGAGAAAATTGTTGCCTTTTATTTAAATTAATAATATAACACCATTCATAACAGTGGGTGTGAGGGTTAGAATCCCTTAAGGCAATTCGGGTAAGTAATTAAGTACTCCTGACGTACATCTCCTTAGCCTACTGATAACAGTTACAGAATCAATAAAAACTTTTTGTTTGTGCTGTTGCAAGTTTTAATTTTCCTCCTCGTTTCAATGGTTCAAAAAATATACCCAATACTTTTGTAAATATAACATCGTAATTTAAAGAAATGGAGCACTATTAATAATAACAAGAAGCTGCTGAAATAGAAACTAGTACAATAAGAAATGTCTATTTAAGAACCGCTAAAACCGTCGTACAATATTATGTTTTTCTACTACCTATCAAAAACTTGTGCTACACCTCTTCAATAGCCTCCAAACCAGGCGGGTGTAAGCTCAAAGTGCTTTATTTAGGTTAAAAATTGACACATCAATATCTTAACATGATAAATGAAATAATGAAATACAGGGGTTTATTTTTCTCTCAACGCGCCCTCATTAAAAGAAACTAAAAATTTAAATATAATCCCAAGAAACTATTGAGATTCCTTTATCAATAAATCGTAGAAGAAATATAAGTAATATATATTTTTATTATGAAAGCTTTCAGAAATTATTATCGACAAGGGTGACAGGAAGTAGGAAAAACCACTATATTATAGAAAAGCTTTACGGACTCGGATTCAAATATGAAAAATGAGCAATTTGCCACTTTAAGTTTTTTATAGTGTAGTCGCAGAGTCGCTTCCTTTCGAGCCACTTCATGGTTTGAGCAGTTTACAAATATGAAGTGCATCTGTCATCGGCTCTGCCGGAATCGGGCCCTTGAACATCAAAGGTGCCGACGCTTTATGTCGCTACTCGTTGGTTTGTTATACTCTGGTGGAACTAAGCTGTAGCTGGAGAGAAGATTCATTAATGTTCTTAAAGTAGACTTTCCCTGGAAAAGTGAACGTTAAAGTCCCCACATATGATGAGGGATTTACCTGAGTCATAAATTTCATCCAGGAGAATATTAAGTAGGCACAGGTTATAGCCTGTGGACACAACATCATCGGTCGGTCCCTGTCATGCGAATTGCTTACAGTCTGATCTAGACGAATTCGCGTCCTGGTGCTCTTGTAAGTTTTTGAAAATCAACGAAAATCAACGTTGCTGAGTTTTTGAAAATCCAGTTGTGAGTATTTACAGCATAAACAATGAATTTATTGTAAGCTATCATTTAATCAGCATATGGATGATGTTATTCTCAAGGGTTTCAGATTGCTTGAATTTGTTAAGCGTAACACTAAATTTATTAACGACACTAAAGCACTAATGTGTCGATATAACTGTCTGGTCCGTAGCATTCTCGAATATTGCTCAGTTATTTGATCTCCTCTTTACGTCGTCCATGAGAACCCACTTGAGCAAGTACAAAATAGATTTGTAGAGTATTTATTTATTAAACAAACTTCTATGTTGGTGTTTGGAACCTTCGGCAACATGCACTAAAACGGAGTTTTATCCACAATACCGAAACAGAATTATTGCACTCG
>JAEQML010082610.1:0-10752 GCA_016904865.1 Pissodes strobi | reverse complement strand
TTTTTCTCTATACTTATTCTGAAATTTGCGAATGACTGTCAGTTTTGACATATTATGTTCGGGCTTCGGGCATATTTAGAACAGGATTGCCAGCAACAAACTGTAACAAACGCACGACTGTCATTTATTTATCTTCGGTTTCCATGACCATTCAGCACACTAGACGGAAAAAGCGAGAATTTCCTTTTCCATGTTCGCGCTAGAGCGCAAAATAAGGATCCACGGCATTAGTTGATTTTGCGATTTCATTTGAATTTAGTATTTAGTTATTTTGCGCGCGGCTGTAGAAAAAACTGTTTTCAAGCCATCAGACATCATTATTTGCAGATACTGATAATCCCAAATTTCCGCGGTGATCCTCGGATTTAATACCTACCTGAGTTTTAAAATTTAATACACTATTTTGATACAGCATATTTATTTAACCGTTTTAAAGCAAAATATAACTTAAATAATGGTACTAATGTCTGTATATAATAAAACGATGTTTTAATAGTTATTTTTGTTACAAGTACCTAAAATGGAGGTTTTCAGGACGAATCATTGCTGTTTCCGGACGAGGCATTAGCCGAGTCCGGAATAGCAGATAAGTCCTGAAAAACTTCATTTAGGTACGTGTGACAAACACTATTTTTTGTCATACGTTCCCAAAATTTAATATTTATTTATACGTTTTTTGCAATTCTTCAAAACGCCTAAATTTGCAAATTTACCATAATTTTTGAAAACATAATGTACGACAAAGTTAGCTTAGAATTTGATATCGTAGCAACTATTTGACAATTTTGTCATGTCATTCGAAATTTTTGACATTTAGACATATTCAGGAATTTTGGAATAGTCCGTAAAGGTTGCCATGACGACTTTTAGGGACTAGGCCTAAAAAGAAGCATTTTACGGACTCAAATGAGTGCGTAAAATAGCTATTTTTGGGAGCGTATGACAAAAAATAATTTTTAGTCACCTTTGTTATGAATTTTAATATTTTTAAGACATATTCGCCAAATCAAAATTTTGTTAGGAAGTATACGTGGCAACCCTGTCCAGCTGATCACCTATCATTCCGAGTTTTAATCAGCTTTTTTGTCAATTCTCCTTTGTGGTTGTGTTTATTTGTTGTTAGTTGGTGATTTTGAAGTTTTTTTTTGATTTTGAGTGTTTTTTGTGTAAAAACTATAAAAAAAACAATTAACAATGGTACGTCAGTGTATAGTTTGTAAAAAGAATGAAAATTCCAACCCAAATTTGATATTTCGGAGGTAAGTGACGCCAGTGGCGGCTCGTGATAATTTATTGCTGTGTGCTGCATTATGGGTAATTTTAAATTTATTGAATAATTTTCACATTTACCTATGTATCGAAGACAAAAAAAAATACTAAAATTGATTCTACTGAGAACTTTTTTTATGCCAATTTTGGTTATTTATTAACAAAGTAATACTTAAAAATCTAAGCCGAACATATTAAGAAGAGAACATACTGAACATAGCCTTTTGATGGTTAAACACATTTCAAATTTATTTTTTATATACAAACTCTATACGTCTATTTTTTTACTAACAAACTTTTCTATAACTTTTGTGTTAAAACTGTCATTAGAATGAATCAGCGCTTTTTCAACAGATAGCATTGTCAAAGCGTTAAGTCTCTCTTGCGACATAGTGTTTCGCAGAAAAGTTTTAATTCTGTTTAAAGTTGAAAAAACAACGTTCTGCTTCTGCAGTGGATATGGGTGTTATAATTATAATTAAAACTAATGTCATTACCTCATTAAATGAATCCTCTAAGTCGTTATCATATAAAAAAATTTAAAAATGAGAGGAGACTAGAAAATTTTCTAAAATCTGGTCTTTCATATAGCACCATTAGTTCAGTTTTAAGTTTAATTTTGTTTAAAAAGGAATAATGCTTTACAGCCAAAATAAGTTTGGATTCTGGAAAGTTGTTTTCGAAAAGTTCAAAATGATTGCAATTTAACAATTCTGCAATATCTATGTAGTTCGTATTTTCAAACCTGTCCTTTGCTTGCGTAGAAATAATATCACAAACTTCTATTGCATCGCGGGTTTTAGAGTCTTCATTTCTTCTACGGGTTGTGCAACACACACTTGAATCTTCTCAAACTTCTTGTAAAATATGTTTTGTGTCGCCTCGCACTTTCTCGATGATGCCCAGAAATGTGTCTAAATTTTTTTTATTGAAGAACAACACGAATTTCGCGACTGAAATTGATTAAATAAAATATCGTTGTGTGGCATTAAATGTTGGAAAAAATTTAACCAAAAATTAAAGTCATAGTCTTCCAAGAGTCGCAGGCAGGCATTGGCTTTCTTTACAGTTTCGACGGAAGGTGAATTTTGGAGTGCTTCAAAACATTCGATCAATTTTTGGCGATTATGAAAAACAACATTAATAGCCCTTGATTGATAATTCCATCGAGTTACACAAACAGATGGTATTCTACGGGCAACTGATTCATCTAATGCTGAAAAACGTGCGGGTGCATTTGAAAAAAATGTCGGAATAGCAGGCAAGTTTGCAAAAAATACTTTAGCTGATTTATTGCTTGTTGCACTCTGGGACATAATTAAATTTAGTTGATGTGCGTAACAATGAGTATAGTATGCATTCACAAACTTACTTCTGACTTTCGCTTGTACGCCATTAGTTTTTCCAGACATTACAGCTGCTCCGTCGTAGCTTTGGGAAGTAACTTTTTGTACGTTGGTTTTTACCATTAAATTTAGTGCATCAATAATTACCAGAGAAATTGCATCTGCGTTCTACCCATCCGGATTGACAAATTACCAGAATCTTTCATAAATTTTCCCTTTGTCTTCATACCTCACTACAAGGCAAGTCTGCGTTTTTCCAGAAATGTCGGTGGTATCGTCTGCGATGATAGAAATAAATTTGGAGATATTAATTTGTCGTAGTATCTCATCTTGATAGACCTCTAACATACAGTCTAAAAGTTCATTTTGTATTGTTTTGGAATGCCCTTTAAATGCACTACCACTGTTAAAGTGATCTCTTATTGCCGAGTCGACACTGCCCATAAGATCTAAAAGACCTCTGAAAACGCCTGGATTTAAAGAGTCATCTTTTTCGTCGTGTCCACGTAGAGCTAATTCGAATGCACCACAAAACTTAATACAATCAACTATTTTGCTTAAAATATATCTATTTTTCTCAACATTTTCATTATGTTTTTCAATTGAGATTCGGTAAGCACTATCAAGTTGAGTAGCAATATTCACTTTACCTATATTCGCTAAACTTAAGACATTAATTAGGTGTGTTTTATTTTGCGAATGCCTTTTAATCAAGTTGCTTAAGTGTCCCAAATCCGTAGCCCCTAATTTGCGCCAAGAATTTTCACCGCCAAATAACAAGCATGGAAAACAAAACAGTGCACTTTTTGTCTCACATCCACAAATCCACTTATTTTCTTCATAAGTATTTACGTGAAATTGCCGCTTATAAGCAGAAGTTTTATTTTTCGCATCCTGCTACAGTACTAGACATTAAGGGTTGGTGTAGGTCGACCAAGTTCCTTAATTTTAATTTTGTCCTCAAAAGAAAAACGCACAAATGGATTCGCCAATAAATAAGATACTTGATTCATTTTTCACAACATAATATCAGGAAAACTACTTGCGACTGCTCAAATTAAGCTAAACTAGCGCAAACGGCCTGGCTACTAAATTTAAAATCAAATGCGGCAACAAATCCGTGGTGCTTGGGACTGGGCAGCACCGCCGGCAACTGAAATAACGGTTGAAAACAGGCGAGCGGGATCATTGGAGATGCGAGGGCCGAAAGGCTCGTTGTGCTAAAATTCATATCGCACACCATAGATAAATATATAATGAACGCAATGCGTTCGGTCTGGATTGACTGTGTAGTGGGTAGTTTTATCGCGAAGATATTAGCGGCGCGGCAATACTTTACTTTACTGTTCAGGTAAATAATAATTTTAAAACGAAAATTTGTAAATATTTATGTACTAAAATATTATTTTAATTTTCCTGTGATTTTACTGTGTGCTGCAGCTCCTCAGCACATATATACCGGCCGCCACTGAGTGACGCCATGACTTGTTATTGTTTATCAGTGGTGTAGTTGATATTATCTATGGGTTTGCATTCGCGTCTCCCTACTCCAATTTTCTAATAGCGGAAAAAGCATGTAAAGCTATTGGAAATATAAGCAGGCTGTTACCAAACATAGGAGGCCCAAGAGAAAGCATCAGGAGGATACTGTGCTCCGTTGTAAATTCTATAATGCTTTACGGTGTAACCATATGGAAAAGAGGACTGAATAGAAAAGTGTATGCACAGGCTTTGATGAGAGTACAGAGAAAGGCCGCAATCAGGATCGTGAGCGCGTACAGAACTTCGTCGACCAGAGCGCTTCTGGTTCTGGCCAGAACTCCACCAATACACCTACTGGCGGATGAAACAATAGCTGTTCAACAAGGTGAACCGAGGAGCACAGCAAGACAGAGGACCACTACAAGGTGGCAGCAGGAATGGGATGAAGAGGCTGACACGGGTCGCTGGACCCAAAGATTAATACCTTCACTGGAACCTTGGCTAACAAGAAAGCATGGCAAAACGACGTACTATCTTACACAACTGCTGACGGGTCATGGCTGCTTTCAGGCCTACAGACAAAGATTCAGAGTAGCAGACAGCGTAACATGTATGTATTGCATAGATGTGGATACTGTCGAACACACATTTTTTGATTGCTCTATGTGGAGAGAGGAAAGAAATAATGTGACACAAAGAATGGGGGAGATTACACCGGACAACATTATACATAAAATGCTACTCCAATTTTGTAAAAGTTCAAACGATTTTAAGTGTATTAAGTATTTTTTGTATATAGTTTTCAAATTTGTATTAGCTTACGTCTTTTATGTGCTCTAAATATAATGTTATCAATAACCTATATTTTACAACAATAAATTTTTCTTGTTAATTGGTTGTTATTGTATTACATTTATTTACCACATTTAACTGAAATTTCAGCGGATTTAATAATAAATATATACAGTGTGGGCGGCGCTTGAGAATAACCACCCTTTTAAAATTTAAATTTTTTAACCTATTTTAATACACTTTTTTAGCGTGTAGATAATCCAAGCTGCAAGCCTTTAATTGTATTTCTTTGAGAGCACACGTGTACAGGGCGACCACATTTATATTCCCAATTTTTCGAAAGTACTATTAGGGATTTGAAAATAAAAACTGATATCAAATACTTGTTTAAAATAGTCTGAAACCCAAGTGTGCCAATATTTTTTTTCTAAAATACAGGGTGACCCAAGAAATAATTTTGAACTTGCGAAAGTTTCATATTTATTTTCAACAAATTAATGATAAATTTTGGTTATGATTGATCTGAAATCCATATGTATAATAATTTCCGTCATCATAACCAAAATTTGTCCTTAGTGTGTTGAAAATATGAAATTTTTGCTATTAAACATTAAATTTGGAAATTATTTTTTGGGACAGCCTGTATTTTAGAACAACAAATATGGTACACTTGGATTTTAGAATATTCTAAACAAGTATTTCATATCAGTATTTTTTAAATACCTCATAGTAGGTACCTATACTTTTTGAAAATTGATCATTATAGGCTAGATAAATGCTAGTTTTGATTAACTATAAGACAAAAAAAAAGTTTAAAATGGGTCAAAATCAAAAAATTTAGAAGGGTTGTTAGTGCTTAAGCGGGACACACTGTATACAATAAATACATTTAAATCATCAAAAAGTTTTATAACCGCATATGATAGTTCTTAAAAAGTTAAGATCGGAAAATACAATCTTTTTTCTATATTTAAAAGCGCTGCCGAGATATTCGGCTTAAAAGTTTTTTTTTCGTTTTTCAGATGTCAATTACTAGAACAGTTAAAAATCGGTATAGGATATTCGACATAATTTTAAGAGAGATGGCGTTACCGTAGTCAATAAGCCACGCGCGTGCTGCGGTCTATTTTAGTGAAATTCGGGGAGTTAAGGTGCTAATTAATTGCCAACTTATATATTTTTTGCCTTCTGAGTGTGTTGGATAGTGTTTGCTTTGCTGGCCGTGAGCTGATTTTATCCTTATTGCTTATAATCGGTGAAAAATGGTCTTAACAAGAACCGAGATTGAAGAAATCCAGCGCATCATAAGTAATGAAGTTCGCGCATCTATATCAAATCAGCTCCAAACTCAGTTTGCACAAATGACAGATACGATATCTAAGAGAATCGAATCTAAATTTCAGGACACCATGGGGAGCCTTCAGGAGCGCTCTATCACGATAGAGAAAAGGGTGCTTGATCTACAGGAAGAAAATATTCAGTTGAAAAAATTGCTCGACTCCCAAGAGCAGTTTTCCAGAGGGCGCAACGTCCGCATCTTTGGAATGGCGGTTGGGAAGGACGATAATCTTTCGGAAGCCGTGCTAAAGTTTTTTACCACGACAATGAAAACAGACAAATTATGTATTCGCGATATAAAGCTTTGTCATCGCGTAGAATCCAAAAATCCCGACCCCGCCAAGCCTCCTGCAATCTTAGTACAGTTTACAGATATGAGTAAACGGTCAACAGTACTAAAAAATCGTAAACATTTAAAATCGACAGGTATTTCAGTTAAAGAAGATCTTACCAAGGATAGGATTAACTTATTAAATTCGGCGATATCCAAATTTAGTGTGAAAAATGCATGGTGTCTACATGGAATAGTGTATGTGAAAAGTGCAAATGGGGTGACACATAGAGTTGACGACTTGAACCACTTAGAACATATTCAGGCTTAACAGGTACTGATTCTTTGTTATGTTATATTTTGCAATTGTCGTTTCACTGTTACTCTCGGTGCCCCATTTCTCTAAGACTGTTAATGTTTACATCACATCGAAGATTGTAGAATCTGTAAGACGAAAACTCTAGCAAAAATAATTTCGTAGTGATTTTCATTGCAAACGCACTGCCCTATATTCTGCTGTGTTTTTTCAAATATGCACAATAACTTATAAATTATCAAAAGTCTTTGTTTTACAAATTAAAAGTGAAGTTATCCCCAGTTACAAAATATTAATCAAGTCATGCCCTGTAGTTTGTTTTTGCTACTGTTAATTATTTCTTGGAAAAATCTGTTTGTTTTTTAACAATGAACCTATTTTATGTATTGTGAATGGGGTGTCTTTACTACCTAATTAAACTAAATTGTTAGTATTTGTAAGTATAAGAATTCTGTTATTTGAACGTGTAATCTATAATATTCATTATAATGTTTGGGAGAGCGCTCTTAAGCATTTCTGTTTTGTTATGAATTTGTAGCAGACTTACAACGTTCATTTTTCGTATAGTATTTATATTGATTGAAGAATGTTTTTCTTTCTTTTTGTTACTTCTAGATTGGATTGCCTTAGTTTTATTTGGAAGATTAGTTAACTCTCTAAAATGTGTATTTATACTTAATTGACATATTCCGCGCGCGCGCGCTGCGCTGCGCTGCATTCACTCTTTAGTGTTAGTGTTTATACTATAGTTATTTAAATTTTCTCTATTCTCTATAACTCTTGTTTTTTATTTTTCCCCTACTTTCACTCCTTTTCTTTCTAGTTCTTTAACGTTTTAACTTTATGCTTTCGTTGGTGCATATTAATGTAAGATCTTTACTGGGCAATTTTGCCAATTTTCAAGATCATGTTTCATATTCTGATTATAGCATTGTTGGAGTTTCGGAAAGTTGGCTTCATAAGGAAATTAGTGACGACTTAGTTCAATTGCAAAACTATAACTTCATTCGACAGGACAGAGTGTCCAGGGCAGGGGGAGTGGGCATTTACATTAAAAATTATATACAATATGATATCATTCTTCAGGAGTGCACAGATTTTGTTGAGCACATATGGATAAAAGTAGCCTTCTCTGGTAAAACTATGGTAATAGGTAATATATATAGGGCACCTAAAACGAATTCTGAACAATTTTTGTCATATTTTGAGGACATTTTGACTGACCTTTACACGTCCTATGACTTAATACTGTGCTTTGGTGACTTCAACATTGATGCAAGCAATTCGCATAACAAATTAAGTAAATCTCTGCATAGTGTTGCCGATGTCTTTAATCTTAATCAATTAATAACTGAGCCAACTCGCATTAATCAGCATAGTTCAACTATGATTGACTTGATATTTTATAATGGTGATAATGTAGTGGCCTCGGGCACTAGGGATATACAGGTATCAGATCATCACCTTGTTTTTTGTAATCTGCAGTTTGAAAAACGAGAAAAACTTACTTTTGACTTTAAATATCGACCTGTTAAAACAATGAATTTGGTGAACTTTCAAAATGACCTTGAGAGTATCTCCTGGCATACACTTTACGATCTCGATAACGTCAATGACAAAGTAGAATTTTTAACATCAAATCTTATTCGACTTTTTGATACTCATGCACCAGTGCGAAATATCACTGGTAAGAAAAAACTCTACACTCCTTGGATTACCGACAACGTTAGGCTTATGATAAGGTTGCGAAATAAAGCTCTGAATAGATTTCGGACATCTAAAAACCCAGACCACTGGACATATTACAAGCAATTGCGCAACTATACTACCTCGGCAATAAGGGCAGAGAAAAAAGCTTATCTTAACCAAAAATTCCAAAGAAGTAGTGAACAAGAAAAATGGCAAGAACTTAGGAAATTAAATATTCTCAAAGCGAAATCTAACAATATCCCTGAAAACTTAAATAATGTGAATGAGTTAAATAAATATTTCACTTCAATAAATAAAAACTATGGGCCTCCAAACCAAGAAGTTCTTACGTTTTATTTAAATAACCGTCTAAAAGCTAATGATTTTATATTTTCACCTATTGCTGATGATGATGTTATGAGCGTTATCCAAAAAGGAAATCCAATGCAATGGGACTTGATAATTTAAGCTTAACACTTATTTTATATTGCTGTCCATTTATTATCCCTCATATTAAACACCTTGTTAATTTTAGCATTGCCAGTGGTACATTTCCAGGACTCTGGAAGCAAGCTAACGTTATTCCTTTACCCAAGTCTAATCAACCAAAGGAATTTAGTGACTTGCGTTCAATATCTATCTTACCAACATTATCGAAAATTTTAGAAAAAACAATGGAAAGGCAAATTAACAATTTTCTAAAAATTAATGATATATTACCTAAGAAGCAATCTGGGTTTCGCCAGGGTTATAGTTGCGCAACGGCCTTGGCTGAGGTTACGGACAATATTTTTCATTCCCTGGATAATAACGATGCTTCAATTCTAATTATGCTAGACTATACTAAAGCTTTTGACATGCTACATCATCAGTTGTTATTAGCTATCTTAAAATATATTGGATTTACTACATCAGCTTTAAATCTCGTACAATCTTTTCTCTCAAATCGCGTTCAAAGAGTTTGTGTGGAGGGTAGGGTGTCGGACGCTGCTAATGTTACAATGGGTGTGCCGCAGGGGAGCATTCTCGGGCCTGTGTTATACTCCATATACACCTTTAACTTTTACAAATGTCTCCAATACTGTGACTACCATATGTATGCCGATGACACACAACTAATTTTTAATTTTGAACGCTCTCACTTGCAGGAAGCAAACGCGCGCTTGAACATGGACCTTAATAATTTGTTTATCGAATCTAACAATCACTTGTTAAAACTAAATCCAAAAAAATCCGCTGCTATTTTATTTGCAAACGGGAATTATAGAGAAAATTTACTAACAAATTTAAATTTACAAATTAACAATGAAATAATTCCATTTAAGGATTTTGCAAAAAATTTGGGCCTAATAATTGACTGCAAGTTGCGTTTCAAAGATCATATCACAGCTAAATTAAAAATAGGCTACTCAGTCTTATAAAATGTTATATCCGCATAGGCATTATCTAAACCCAACAACCAAAAAGATATTATGCGAAGCTCTTGTACTATCACATCTTAACTTCTGTGATAACGTTTACGGTCCCTGCTTGGATGGTGTCGATAAGCAACGAGTACAAAAACTGCAAAATTCTTGTCTCAGATTTATATTTGGTATTCGCAGGCGACAATGTATATCCCATAAATTAAAAGACATCAATTGGCTCAGTATGGCAGATCGTAGGGAATTTCATTCAGTTATGTTTTTCTATAAAATAATAAAGAATAAGCTACCTTCTTATCTATATAATAAGATTCGGTATAGATTTGATGCTCATAACGTAAATATCCGACATAGGTACCTTATTGATATCCCGATTCATCACAAAGAAATATTCAAACGCTCGTTTTCATACAATGCTGCTACTTGTTTGAACAAACATAAAATTTCTAATTTATCCTTGTCAGTAGACAGTGTTAAAAAATCTATATGGAAAAGATTGTTTAATCCATAGTCGTATTACTGCCTGTGTATAGATTCTTGTGTGTATATTTTTAAATTATTCATTCTTATGAATTTCATTTGTGCGTCAGCCACATCTCTCTCTCTCTCTCTATCTCTCTCTCTCTCTCTCTCTCTTTTGGTGTCCGTGCAGCACTTTTGAGACACAGAGTACAAATAAATCTTAATAATTTAAAAAATTTATCAATACCAAGGAAATTTTGTAATTTTCTCTTATTTTTGTGACTTTTTTTTATGGCAGTGGCACACACACTAAAGAGAGATCCTATGGCGCTCGACGAGCGGTGTGTGTGCGAAGATGTTGAT
>JAEQML010082609.1:0-10752 GCA_016904865.1 Pissodes strobi | reverse complement strand
AAAATTACTCGTGACAATAATCGTATATAAATGAAAATATCCAAATGAGAGCTTTGCAGATATATTTTCGAAGTTGGTCTGATTTTTACACCTGTCACACCTTAATGACTCCATCCCAACCGCCGTCGAGCTTAGTTAGTCCCGATCTCATGTATAGTAGGTAAACTCTCTCTTACCTGAATGAACCAAATTATGAATTTGGTAAAATACTTATAGTCTGCCGGCCACTGGCTCTTAAACTATAATGCAGGGAGTTTCCTGCTATTTTAAATAATCTGACATTATAAGAGGGCTGCGACTTTCAAATATGGAGGAGGCTTCCAATTTCCTTTATTTTTCACTGGAACGTAATTTTATAGAAATGAAATCGTCTAGCAGCCTGTCAAGACGTCAAAAGTATAATAACCCGCATTTTACTTCAAACGGAGTATACGCAGAAAACTACACGCAAACCGTAGGAACGTCTTCTACGTGTTGCATCAGCTGAATATAACTTATTTTTGGTAGCGGTACCGCTATATTCGTAAAGAGATATCTTTCCATGAGAGTAATTTCAATAAAAAATGCCCTATGAGTTTTCTGCTGCTGATTTTGAACTCGGTAATAAATGTGACTGTTTGTATTCAGAGATCTCCATTTCTAGTTTTTTTTTATGTTAAATTCTATCAAACCCCTTTCTCAGGTGAGGGAAAGTATTAATGACGATAGTCCTGTTTTAAAGATGCTCTCATATCACCTACTAGATAATATGTATTGTTAACCACAAACAAAAGATTCAAAAATGTAAATGTTTTTATTAACTTTTTATATAATAACCAGCGTCAGACAACCTCGATATTTGATATATTCTATTCAACTAACTCGTAACTTTTATTTTATATGATGCGAAGAAAACGACCCTTATTATATGGCTTGTTTATGTTTTCTCCACTGAAAAATCGATAAGCAGGTAGAGATTACATTTTGTCGGAGTATTCGGACTGCGTTCCTTAATATTTCTAACACTCGGCTGTCCTGATGCTTCAAGCGTCCTCGCGATGACTCGGGCTTCCATCTTGTAGTTGACTGGACTTCCTAAGGATAAAGTTAACTCACTGGGTTAACTAGACTACCTTTCGAACAGCCAATGGTTCACTAGACCAAAGACGCTATAAAGTAGCTTAATAAACTACGCAATTTAGATTAGGTGTGCTACATTCAGACTACGAGGCAATGCCTGACCTTTATTGGGTACACTAGACCCTTACTAAGAGACAATGCTTGACTTTTATTGGGTACACTAGACCCTTACTGAGAGACATATTGTTTCATGAAACAACACACTGGATATATAAATGCTAAATAGCAATTACCAAGCACACTAGACTTTTTAAGAAGACAATGCTTCCTTTCTTAGCTCACTGGGCTATTCTAATGCATAATAGTATTGACTTGGTTATTCAAATCTTTATAGCCTTACAAAGAATGCCAGTGTTCTATTAAAATATAAAATAACTACTACTGACAATAGTCAAATAGTCTACAAAATGATTACATTAAACATGAAATCGTAAAACTAGTAAACGTAAAAGATTGATAAAGTTAATTCCTCTCTTCTCTTGTAAACATCTATTATTCTATGTCTTGTGCTCTAAATAATTTTAAGCGGTCACTAGCCACAACCCCTCTAAATCGTCTTTTATCCTTTGAAAGAGAGATTACTCGATATCTGTCATTACCCATTTCTTGGATGATTTGCACTGGTCCAATGTATTTCGAGACTAATTTTCCACTAGTAAGACCTCGAACTAACTGTGTTCGTTCGACCAATACTAGGTCGCCAGTTTTGTATTTGTCGACTTTATTCTTATTTTTACCAAAACGAGACTTCATCTTTTTTGCTGCTACGTTGCATCTTTTTTTTGCTGAAGTCCTAAGTTCTTCAATGCTCTTTCTGTTACAACTCAAACGAATTTCATCTTCTACTTCTGGTCAAAAGCCGTATAACAATTCGCTTGGCGCTACCCCAGTTGTTGAATTTCTAGTACTATTTATTCCTCGTTGGACTGATACTAAATGTTTATCCCATCCGTCATGCTCATCTCCAATACAAGCAGATAGTGCTTCTAATATGGTCCTGTTCAACCGTTCCACCTGACCATTGCTTCTGGGAGACGCAATTGCGTTTTTTACGTGTTTGATCTTGTTGTTTTTGCTAAATTCCCCAAACTGTTTACAATCAAATCCTTTTCCTCTGTCGGTTATTACTCTTTTTGGAGCATGAACTAGTTTAACAAGTTGTTCCAAGGTTTTACCTACATGGTGACTTTTAGTGTCCGGAACTGGTTCCAACCAAACAAATTTTGTAAATAATGGCCAAGATGTATGTGTTTTGATTCGGAGTTTTACAAAAAGGTCCCACATGGTCCAGATGTAAAGTATGGAATGGTTCATTGACCTTCTCTATAGGATGTAACTGTATCCCCTTTTTACCCGTTGGGCGTTTAGATGACATACAGGAAATGCAATGTTGTACAAATTTCTTTATAAACCTTCTCATATCGTTAAACCAGTAAGTGTCTTTTGCGGAATTATATGTTCTTTCCCAACCTGGGTGCCCATTATCGTCGTGGAAATTTTCACAATTCTCCAACGAGCGTCTCGGGGGATAACAATTTTGGGTTTTCCTGCGATATTCTTGCAGACTTTATCATCAACTAGAAGATATCCTTGTTCTGCTTTATTTTCCTGAATTTGGGTTTTAAGTAATTGAAGGTCATCATCTACGGATTGTACACCAATCACCCAGTCGGCTGTATTTATTGCATTAATGATGATAGGGTTTCTGCTTAACGCGTCAACGTGCTTCATTTGCGTTCCAGGACGATGAATAACATTAAAATCGTATTCCTGCATGTTCAGCCACCATCTTCCAACACGTGGTGTAAGATCTTTTTTGTCCATGTTAGTCTTAGTGCGTTGCAATCAGTTACTATAGTGAAATGTCGACCATATAAAAAATTGCGAAACTTCTTTACTGCCTCAAACACCGCTAACGTTTCTAGTTCGTAACTGTGATATCTACTCTCGGCATCGTTGGTTTGGCGACTCATAAATGCAACAGGCTTCCAACTGTCATTGTCTTGTTTTTGTAATAATGTTCCTGCAATTCCTAGTTTGCTGGCATCCGTGTGAAGTTGTGTTTCTGCTTGACTGTTAAATATTGACAGGAGTGGTGGTTTTGTTAACTCTTGTTTTAATACCTCGAATGCCTCTTGCTGCTCTCTATTCTAAGTCCATTTAATATTTTTCTTTAAAAGGGAGGAAACTGGTTTTGCTTTTAACGCAAATTTTTCGATGTACTTTCTGAAATATGATGCTAACCCAATGAACTGTCTAGTTTGATGGACACTTTTCGGAACTGGAAAATTTTGGACGGCTTCTAGTTTTTTTGGAGATGGTTTCATCACTCCTTTGATATTTCTACTCCCAAATATTCTACAGAATTTTTGAGGAATTCACATTTCTCCAAATTTAGTGTCAATCCAGCATTGTTTAGGCGGGATAAAACAGTCTCCAGTCGTTTAATGCCTTGTTCCATAGAGCTCGAAACTGTTAGGATGTCGTCTAAGTATGCTAGTGCATATTGACTTCTAATTTCCCCTAGGACTGAATTAATGGCCCTTTGGAACACCGCTGGTGCATTTGACAATCCAAATGGAACCCTGTTGTACTGGTAATGTCAATCTGGCGTAACGAATGCTGTATACTTTTTACTTTCTTGAGCCATTCTGATCTGGTGATAGCCCGATTTTAAATCAAGAGTTGTAAATACGGTGTTTCCATTGATATGTTCCAACAAATCCTCAATAAGTGGCAATGGATACTGATCCTTGACTGTAATTGCATTAATCCTTCTATAATCTACGGCAAGACGAAATCCACCGGTCTTTTTGGTCAATAAAATAATTGGGCTTGAGTAAGGTGAATTTGCAGGTGCTATTATGTCTTTTTCTAAAAGGTCTGCGATTATTCCTCGCACCCTCTCTCTTTCAAATTCTGATAGACGGTAAGGTTTGCTAGAAATTGGAATATTAGATGTTAATTCTATCACCATTTCAACATCAATATCGCTGAGAAGAGAGCAACTTTCTGTAAAACAACGTGGATATTTCGAAATAACATCCAACAGGTCCTCAGTAAGGTCCTGCACTTTTTCCACACACTCTTTTTTAAAAGTACCGCTCGCTAAACAAGTGTCTTTTTCAATGTCTACCTTTTCCTTACTTAAATTTAAAATTTTCAAACACCCAACACCCTTTCGGATTTTTAACTTGTTTCTGGGAATTATAACTTGCGAAGTTTGATGGAATTGTTCGGAGAAATTTGAATAGACAGTACCCTCTTCAATAATAGTTGTAGCCACCTGAATGAAATTTATACCTGGATTCACAATAATCTTATCAAGAGTACACATTTTCACCTTTTCATTATCTTCGCAACATTTTGGTAGTTCTTTCATTAAATCAGTATTAGTGAACCACAAGTGTTGCGGGGGTCTTATAAACGAAGACTCCATCAAATTCTGTTATCGGTCTTCCCAACAATACATCTACTGTCTGTAAAGTACAATTTTGTGGGAATTTTTAGTCCGTCTATTTCTACAGTTGCCGTAACTAAACCTAAGGGAACTACTGAAGCGCCACCGTAACCTTCAATAATAATATTGTCTTTATCAGGTTGTTTACAAAGCTTAAGTTTATCTATAACATCAAGTTTAATAGTATTACACCCACTACCAAAATCAACATATGCTGAAACCGTTTTATTTGTCAACAGTTGTATCACTGACTAATTTACAAATAGTTTTTTTATTACTTTCCTTATTTTTCTTTTTAAAACAATCAATCTCGAGATGTCCCTTAATTTTACAAAAATTACACACTTTTTGAGTTTTATTATCAGGACACTCGCTCTTTTTATGACCATCTTTGTTACATAAATAGCACGTTAGTTTATTTTTCTTATTTTTAAATGGAAAAGGCCCTGACAAGCCACTGTCCGCAAGCCTAGTATGTGGTTTGTCATGGCTTATTTTAAATGGTTCATTATTGGAAATTAAATATTTTAAAAGATCAGAGGTATTAAAACAATAAGCAGCCTTAGCACCAGATTTTAAAAACGGATCGTTGATAGTATTAATTATAATATCTACTATAATGGAGTCATTAAGTCCACAACTTTGTCCTAGAGAGAGTTTTTTATAGTAAAAGTCTACCAAGTTTTGATTTTTATCACGTTGGACGTTTACAAGTTCTTTTAGTTTAAAAAACATGCCCGTACATACTGGAAAAGCGTCCAATAATTTGTCTTTCCACTCACCCCATGCAATGTTTAGGTCACTTTGGTTATTTTACCAATTTTTTGCGTGCCCAGAAAGTCTGTTAGCCATGCAAAAAATACGTGCTTTGTTGTCCCATTCGAACAGGTCACCTGTGGAATGCAGCCACTGCTGCATAGAAAGTTTGTCCGACGCACCACTAAACACCGGTACACTGTCAATTTTTCCTTCAAAGCGGTTTTTATAATAATTATTATTACGTGAATTTTGAAGTAAGCGTTGTTCTCTTTTAAGATGTTTAACCTTCTTGCGAAGTGTCCGTCTTTCCCGTCTTAAACTTTTTTTGCTGCGACTATTATCCGAACTAGAACTAGAACTACTACTACTGTCACTAACACTAGTTTCGCTAGAACTAGAATCACTAGGACTCGACTGGCGCGGTTTACGAGCTGTTTTTGTTTTGGGCATCTTGACTATTTTTAATTATCTGCCTATAAAGTTTACAAAACAAACACAATTATTTCTACGACGCGACGTGTGCACACGTGAGCGAATCCCACTTCTGATATGTTAACCACAAACAAAAGATTCAAAAATGTAAATGTTTTTATTAAATTTTTATATAATAACCAGCGTCAGACAACCTCGATATTTGATATATTCTATTCAACTAACTCGTAACTTTTATTTTATATGATGCGAAGAAAACGACCCTTGTTATATGGCTTGTTTATGTTTTCTCCACTGAAAAATCGATAAGCAGGTAGAGATTACATTTTGTCGGAGTATTCCGACTGCGTTCCTGAATATTTCTAACAGTACATCTTAGTTTTTTTTTTACAATTTTGTAATTTTTTTTTTCAGGTTATTAAACTACGAAGTTACCCGTAAACCTATACTGTATGAACGTCCTTTCCAATCGAATCGCAAAGGTGATGTCAAACCGTATTCAGTCAATATCAAGAGGCACCAGTTTAGATACCAAGACGAAGACACAAAAGATTGGCATAAATGTCCAAATTGTCCCTATAAAACAATCAACAAACAGTGTTTATCAAATCATACGGTAATTCATAAGCCTGCTGATCAAATCCGGTGCTTTCGCTGTTTAGATTGTTCATTTAAAACAATACGGAAAGCATCTTTAACAAGACACATGAAGACACATATAACTGCTGATCAAAAAGACAAAGACGCCCGAGTTTGGCATAAATGCCCAGAGTGTCCCTATGAAACTATCAACAAATGGAATTTATCACGGCATACGGTAATTCATAAGCCTGCTGATCAAATCAAGTGGTTTCGCTGTTTTGATTGTTCATTTAAAACAAGTTGGAAACAAACTCTAAGAACACACATGAAGACACATATAACTGCTGATCAAAACGACAAAGTCGACCGAGTTTGGCATAAATGTCCAGAGTGTCCCTATAAGACAATTCGCAAAAGTTATTTACAGTCACATGCCATAATTCATAAGCCTGCTGATCAAATCCACTGGTTTCATTGTTTCAAATGTTCATATAAAACAAATAGGAAATCTTCTCTCAGCGATCACATGAAGAAACATAGAACTGGTGATCAACAATGCGATAAAAACATGAAGAAACATAACACTGCTGGTCAACAAGGAGAAGATGCATGGATTTGGCATAAATGCCCAGAGTGTCCCTTTAGAACAATGTACAAAACTAGTTTATCAGGGCATATCATAATTCATAAGCCTGCTGATCAAATCCACTGGTTTTATTGTTTCAAATGTTCATTTAAAACATATCATAAATATTCTCTCAGTAAACACATGATGAATCATAACACTGCTGGTGCAAGGATTTGGCATAAATGCCCAGAGTGTTCATATAAAACAATACATAACAATAATTTAACAAAGCATACCTTAATTCATAAGCCTGCTGATCAAATTCAGTGGTTTCATTGTTTCAAATGTTCATATAAAGCAAAAAGAAAATCTTCACTAAAAACGCACATGAAGCTACATAGAAATGCTGATCAAAAAGGCGAACACACAAAAGCATGATATACATGTCAAAAGTATCCCTATAAAACGATCTATAAAAATAATTTAACATTACATGCCATAATGCATAAATAAGTCTGCTCAAATCCACTGATGAGTATTCAACAGTGGCGTCGCCAGCATCTTTTTTCCGGGTGGGCACATATTTCAGGTGGGTAAATTTCTACTGTTCGTCGGGGGGATTCTGGGTGTCACGCCCAATTTCCTTCCAAAACCTGTTAAAATCGTTAAAAAAAAATGTGGGGTCGAAAACGGATAAAAAACATGAACATGATGGTGAATGTTATTTACATTCAATCAAATCAGTTTTCCGATATATACACTTAGCCGCAAAAATAACGCGCAACCAAAAATTATGCTCAATATCAAAGTTGATTTTCTCGCGAATCGATAAATAGATTTCGATAATTTCTTTTTTGAACTGCAGGTTTTTTTCGTTGGTAATTGCACTGTGATAGAATTTTTTACTCAGATTTAAGTTTTTGGCTTATACAGAGTGCACAAATGAGAATGGTTGTTTTACGTTAAATTTGATACACCCGGTAGGAAGCATTAGCAATAGCAACGGATGCATATTGAAATCATACTGTAGTCTCATGGTTTTTTTTAATATCTCTGATATCTGTAATACTAAAGAAAATACACAGTTTTATACCAGAACATGGTTTTTTTATTAAAATAAGATTTTGCCAACATTAAGTTAAGAATAACACTAACAATAATTAACAATACATTAATAATGCATGTTTCCGCCTCTGCTTCTAATGACTGCTTGACATCGCCTCGGTATACTCTATATTAAATTGTATACTTGATTTTGATCAAGTCCATTCCATATATCGGTAACCATTATTTGAACATCTTGCAGGTTGGCAGGAGAGGGTTGTCGCGGTCTCAGTACCCTACCAATAATATCGCATAAGTGCTCAATAGGATTCATATCGGGACTGTGTCGTGACCAATTTACTTCATGTTCATTGACCATGCATTGGTCATGCGATGAGGTTTTGCATTATCGTCCATTAGTAAAGTACGGAGCGAAAAGGGACAACGTGCTCAGACAAAAAATGTCACTGATATACCTTTCGCTATTTAAAGAGCCCCCACGTATAGGTACGATATCGGTCCGTGCTGTTAAGGAAATTCCAGCCCAAAACATCAGAGAGCCCCCATTAAATAAAGTTGTTTCATTGTGCATAACGCTCATCTGGCCGGCGAATAACTCAAGACATCGATCGGGGCTATATAGACAAAACCTAGATTCGTCTGTAACTAGAACGTGTTCCCATTGTAAAGGATCAGAAATTAGGCATATTGCTTAAATATTTTATTATATGTTATACATTTGCATAATAACCATTATTGCATATCGATGAGACTTAGTTTTAAAGGTTCATCGCTTTGTACGAAATATGCAATTAAGCTTAGTAAGCCTATTGTATCCACACTTATAACTGTACTACTTTTTTGGGTATTCACTGAATAGATGTATTAAACGACACTTGTTTTACTGGCTATGATCCCATCTCCGTTGTTCCCGCAGCCCGTATTAGAAAACCTCCAGGACGCCGGTCTTCCTTAAGAAAACCCGCATCTCCTTCAGAGTAACTCGACGCACTGAATCTGGCTCTATCGGAGTCTTGCCCACGCGAAGGCGGGGCATTCCGTAAGCAGATGGTATGGGGTCTCAGGGTCCTCCATGCACCATCTACACTACCCCTCTTCTGCAATTATCAGCAGAGTCAGGTACCGTCTAAACCTACAGTGCTCTGTGTAGAATCATACCAGGGCCCTGCACTCCTTCCTATGTAGGCACAACAACCCCCTGGCGAGACTCTTCGCGGGCCCATGTATCATGAGCCTCGTCTCTCATTCCCGGAACCGTTCGCCTTACCTCTTCAACCCGACCCTCCGTCCAGGCCTCCAAAGATCTTTCGCGAACACTCTTTTCAAGCTTTGCAAGTTCATTCAGCCAGCCTCTACATTCCCTTACCAACTAGGAGCGCGTGCGGACCGACTTCAGCGCCATGAGTGCGGCCTTGCTGAGGGAGCAGGAGAAAGTCCTCCCGCCATGCGCCACCGACATTGAGCCTTAGCGACTACCAGACTATCATGATCGCAAACATTTTTAGGGGGTAATCACGAGTTTGGTTCACTGTTGATTGCGTTGAGATCAGAGATAATAGTCCTATTCGAACATTCGCCCATACATTGGTAATTAAGAATTCTTGACGTATATCAACTATTTAACTTCCGTAACGTACCGCTATCGAACCAACATGCCTTCCTTCTTTAGGAAGGAATTTAATATTACTAAGGAATGAATAGATTCGGGGGTAGGATCCTTGTGAAACATCGTTGAATAATAATACTAGGGATAATTAGTACACTGCTTTTAGATGTTTCAAAATAATTTAATGAGTTATTTTTCTCTACATATGTTTCGGCTTGATGAGGTCTTTATCAAGAGTAGCTGTAATCTAAAATTGTTATACCCTACTAAACCGCCTGACGGTATTTTGTTTTTATTGCACTGTCAATTATGCAGGTGTTTAAAGAGCAGGTCAATTGGTCGTTCATATTTAAAACGTTTGTTTTTTGTGACTTTTGGATTTCTAGGCACTCCAAAAGGTTCAGCCTTTTGCTTTTTGTTTCCGTGTGTAAAAGTTTGACATTATTCGTATCTATAAAATGGTTATTTTCTATACAAGGTTTTGCTAAGCCACATTATGTAAAATCGATTTTTTATGTTCTTTAATCCTAATATTTAAATTTCGACCAGTTTGTCCTACGTACACAGCTTCACAGTTCACACAATTTATTTTGTAAACACCAGATTTCGATTGTTTGTCAATTTTGTCTTTATTGTTTATTAGTCTTCTCCCTAGATTATTCTTATTAACGTGAATTGTTTTACAGCCAAATTTATTTATTTTTTTTGAAACTTTATCTGTAATTTTCGGAATATAATTGATAAATTTAAACGGCACTTTTTCTAATTCTAATGTAGGGTTATAAATTTTTTAGCTAAAATGTTCTTCTGTTTTTTTCTGTATTATTTTGCCAATCAAAGCGATCTTATAACCGTTATTAATTGCAATCTGTTTGATAATGGATACTTCTTTTTGAAAACTCGCAGAGTCTAGGGTAAAGCTGAAAAGTCTATGGATGAGACTATGAAAAGCGGAAAGTTTTACTTGTTAAGATTGGTTAGGGTCTTTATGAATTATTGCATCTGTTGTTGTTGGATTTCTATATATATGATGAAGATATTAATTTAATAGTGAACAAACATTATGAAACTCTACAAAACAAGTTAAGGCATTTATTCTCTTTAAAAACTGTCTCACCTATTGATGTAAGTATACAGCAACACAGCAATCACACTTTTTAT
>JAEQML010082608.1:0-10752 GCA_016904865.1 Pissodes strobi | reverse complement strand
TATACAGTGTGTCCAAAAAAGTATGCAACATATGGGAAACTTCTTTATTATTGGATTCTCAGAAAATTTTATTTTTCATAAAAGTTGGTGCTTGCCCTAAAACAGTAAACGAGTATTTCAAATTTTACGTACTGATTTTAGTGCGGACGCAAATGTCATTTTTCCGAAATCGCGTCAAGAGTAAAGTACCTTCATTTATAAAGATACAGCAAAATCTTATAAGGAAAAGTTCTTCCAAATTAAAAAAGTAATCTAAATATGAAATTTGAGTTAAGTACATCAATTTTTAATTTCCCTTTTTTTCTCGATTTCTTTCTCAAACGTTACGCCATCGGTGAATGCTTTGTTCTTTTGTTATTAGTACACTTGCCAAGCGACTTCAAAATTTATTTAAAGTAGACATTAATTACATAGTTGCATAATGTTTCAGTTTTTACAGAGATAAAAACCAGTTTAGGTATCAGTGTGTTGCAAACACATTTAAACAATTTTGGTCCAAAATAATTGTCCACAATAATTATTACAAAATACAATTGGAATGACTGACTCAATAAAAATTAATTTCATATGTCAAAGCAAAGTAAAATTATTGCTATTTTTTTGTTTTTATTCCAAATGCATTGCCTACTCTTCAAGACTAAACATTTTATATGGCTTTTTAGGATACTTGGGCATATTTTACTCACCGGGTGCAAAAGATAAATAAATTATTAGTTGTTTTACATAAAATGAAAAGAGTTGGGTCTATTCATGATTTTGACTGGAAAAAATTTTGAATCAAAAGTGTTTAAATGTGTTTGCAACACACTGATATCAAACTAGCTATTATCTCTGGAAAAACTGCAACATTATGCAACTATGGAACTAATTTATATCTTAAATACATTTTGAAGTTACTGGGCAAGTATACTAATAACAAAAGAACAAAGCATTCTCCAGTGGCGTAACGTTTAAGAAAAAATCGGGAAGAAAACAGAAAAATTAAAAGTTGATGTACTTAGCTCAAATTTCATATTTAGATTACTTTTTTAATTTGGAAGAACTTTTTCTTATAAGATTTTGCTGTATATTTATATGTTAAGGTATTTTACTCTTGATGCGATTTCAGAAAAATTACATTTGCGCCCGCACTAAAAGCAGTACGGAAAATTTGAAATGCTCATTTACTGATTTAGGGCAAGCACCAACTTTTATCAAGAATAAAATTTTCTGAGAAACCAATAATAAAAAAGTTTCCCATATATTGCATACTTTTTTGGACACACTTAGGGATTGCAATCCCGCACTGTTTCCAATCCCGCGGGATTTTTGCTGGATTGACTTCGTAACAGCGGGATCCTGCGGGATCCCGCGTAGTTTATAGATTTTCTATGGAATTCAAAATAATAAACTTTTGTTATGGTTATAATCAACTTTTTATTAAAAATACAAAAATCAACAACGCCTTACTTAAAGTGTGGCAAGTATAACTGGAACATCGGAAAGAATGCGGACAAAAAATTGGCGATGTTGTCGAGTAACTTTAATATTTTTTGAGAATTAATATTTATACCTATTATTTAGATAATCACATAATTTAATATACTCATTAACTCATTGAAAATAAAAAGTAATATCCAAACTGGAACTTTACTATTACTTCAACTTTAATTCATAATCTATTTTACACATTATCAATTTAAATAAATTTGCGACATTTTTATCTATTTGCCCGATACATCCGGCAACAGCTGCGTTAAGTTCCCCTCTTCCTCGTGACAAAGTGTATCAAGGCGATTGGCTGCAGGCCTTTTTTCCTCTCTTTGCTCCTCAAACGTCGCTGTTCCAAATAAGTTTGCCGCACTTTACTAATGATTGGCTAATTATTTTACCAGTTTGGCTACTTATTTATTAATAAAAGGTCCAGTCCAGAAACATAAAAAAAATATCAATATTTGGTAGAGCTTTGTAGGTACTTTTGTACTATACTAGTTAACTAAAAATATTAATTCTACTCTTTATCTGAGGTAATAGTCATAATCAGTCTTTTGTATTCACAAAGAGTATCATATGAATTTAGTTTACTAATAGTCTTTTAATTTTTCTTACTAAATAATTAATCGTAACGTTAGAAATATGAAGTATTCAAATAATCAGTCACAAATATGAAATAATCAAATAATCAGTCACTTCTCTTTTTGAAAATATGATCTTAAAAAACAAATGGCATCAATGGTTTTATCTCCCAACCTACTTCTTATAGAACTACATATGTAGCCAGCAGCGGCCGAAAAGGCTCCTTCTGCCTCTACACTTGTTGGCTTGATAGTTAATAAATAGTCGTGCAACAAAATCAGATATTTTCCTTTCACTCCACCTCGACGAGTGCCGACTTGACGAGTCGAACGACAACTGTGAACTGACTGACATGGGTGAGTGCTGAGTGACACTAACATGTCGCGGTGTGAGTGGTGGCGCGATACAGGCTTTGTGCGTGTGTACGTGCAATTCAGACGCAAAACAAAAGATTGAACGGCAACGTCGCTCGTAAAACGCGTTGCTGAGTAGATTAAAGGCGGCAATTTGGATAAATTTGCACCGGCTGATGCTTGCGGATTCGCATTGCTGATCCGCAAGATATTGCGGGATCTCGCAGAGCCTAAAATTGAGCTGGATTCCGCTGGATCGCGGGATCCCACTTTGCTGAATTGCAATCCCTAGAGGCGGCAGTTAGCTGCTTCAGCATGGTTATAGATTGGTCAAGACGATCCGCTATTAGGACAGTGCCATCTGCAACTCTTAGGTGTGTTAAGCTTTCACCGTGTATATTAATACCCAACCCCTTTCAGATCCACAGGCTTAAACATATACTCGAGCAGATTCGTGAATAATGTCGGCGAGATAGTACCGCCCTGCCTAACTCCTCTCTTTATGTTGAATTTATGTGTGCTCTCCTGCAGTTTTACGCTAGCTGTGACATTCTTGTATATACTCTCTATTAATAAGGTATACCGGTAGTCTATTCTACAGTCGGACAGTGATTTTAACATCTGGTGCTGATTTATAGTGTCAAATGCCTTTTCATAGTCCACGAATATTAGAACAAGCGGTTTATTGTATTTGATGGACTTTTATATAAGGTTCTTCAGTACTTGGAGATGATCGTTCGTGCCGTAATGATCGAAAGCCGGCCTGTTCTCTTGGCTGATAAAGGTCCAGTTTTGCTTTTAATCTGTTTTCTATAACTCTAGTAAACAACTTATACATGTGTGACATCAAACTGATAGGACGGTAATTTGCAAGATTGGTAATGTCGCCCTTTTTATGAATTGGGGTGATGGTTGCATTGTTCCATTGCTCCGGTATCGTGCCCTGCATAAGACATTCATTCAATAGTGCTTTGAGGTTTTGCAACAACTTTTCGGCTTCTAGTTTAAGAGATTCAATAACCACCTCATCATCTCCAGGAGATTTGTTATTTTTCATTTCCGAGATCGACTTTTGGATCTCTCGAATCGTGATTTCTGGAATTTCCTCTGAGCCCTGATTCAGAATTTTGGGAATCGGGTCGCGGCTTATTTCCTCTTTGTTTGTAGCGTACAGCTCTTTATAGTAATCCTCTACTATTTTTAAAATTTCTCTTCTGTGGGTTGTTGTTTTGTTCTCTTTGTTTCGCAGTTTACAGATCTCTTTCTCCCCTTTGGAGAGTCTGCCTAAGTAGTTTTAAGCTTTTATTTTCTTCGATTGTTTTCGTAACCATTTCTGGGTTGAATGTTCTGATGTCATCGCGAATGGCTTTAGTTATATCCTTGTTAAGTTGCTTCAGTTTTGGAAATCATCATATTTATTTTGCAATTCCCTTCTCTCTTTCATCATGTTTTTGGTTCTATCACTTAATGCCTTATTTCTCTGGTTCCTTCTAGTACAATTTGTTTTTTTTTCTGCCTGCTTTATAGCATCCACTTTTTTCCATTCAACTCATCTATATCCACATTTAAAGTTGATGCAGTTTTTTGCTTGTTCAGGTCTTTGTCTATATCATTTCTAAAGGTTTCTGTGATATTGGGTGAGGTCCATTTCTTATTATTTGTCCTCCTTATTATCTTCATTCGTTCTCTTCCAATGTTGAAGGGGATACTTTTGATCTTACCATTCTATGGTCGCTGCCCACAGAAAAGCTGTTAGAACTGTTACATCATGGTTATGTCTCTTTTTTGTTGGAGATAATAATCTGTTGTGTATATCTTCTGTGTATAATGAAACCTACACCGCCCCTGGACGCATCTGTTTATCCCACATAGTGGAAAGTGTGTCCAGATTTAAGTATTACTTGGTCTTCTCCTCTCCTTCTAATTTCACTTAATCCAACGACATCCCACTTTCAGGGCCGTTCTTAGTACCTCTGCCGCCTTTGTGCAAGCCTAAAAATGCCGCCCCTATATCTTAAAGAAGCTACATTTTTTTAACCAAATTTTTTGTTTTATAATCACTAAGATTTAACATGTAACATTGTTAAAACAAAATATAAACCTTAATAATTATAATTAAAAAATATGAAAGTAAATAAAAATTAATACCTATAATACTTATAATAAAAGTACAACAAACGAAAACAAAATACATACACAACAAAACCTTTGCATTTTATTTAAGCATGAACTAAGTTGCACATTGCAGTATGAAAAAAAAATCAAAATTGGTTTTTACTACATAAATATTCCTCTGGCTTTTGTTGTTACATACTCGTCAACAAGTTGCTGGTCACCTAAATTTTTACAGGTATCTTTTTCAATTATTGTTATTATACCCAAGCTCAAGGGCATATTTATAAATTTTTCCAGGGGGGGGGGGGCAAGGCCCCCCAGCCCCCCTTATATACGCCCTTGCCCAAGCTTTGAAGCCGTTCCTGTGACATGATAGATCTCTGATATTTTTTATTATTTTTAATTTGGATAAAAATGGCTCTCCAGATATAACTGTTAATGGCAAAAGTAAAAATATTCGAAAAGTTCAAACTTAGTGTGTCAAATATTTCTACTGGTTCAATTTTTAAGAATTTTTCCGGAGATTCGCCTAATTTTCTTCTTTTTGTAATTTCTTTTTTTTTGGTATTGTGCTCCAGAAAACCGTTTTGTATTTCTGTCTGACATCTGAAAATGAAGAAACTGTTACTAGAATTCATTAGCGTTGTTCATATGAATAAAAAAATTAAATAAAAATTAATAATATTAAAAAATATAAACTACCATTTAAACTGTAAGTTCTGACTAAGTTTGGTCGAAAATAAACGAAAAATTATACGTATTAGAACGTACGTCTCTTATACGATACCTTCTAATCCTACTATTATTTTTAAATGTATCTTTTACCTTAGACCAAAGCCAATTATAGACCTAAGATTTCTAAGAGACACATTGTTCAAGGTGTATTATAATATCTGGTTAATAAATGTATTAAAAAAATACCTACCTTTTATCTTTCGTCAAAGAAAATAATGTTTTAATCACACAATCATAGAAAAAGCATCAAAACAACTAATATTTCTCTGGTCACAGTTTATCACGCTCTTACTATTTTACGAGTAATGACTGAGTTAACTAAATTTATATAAAATTTGTTTTACAAATTTTAAACAACGGCGCCTGCGCGGCCCCGGGGCCGCCCTATATTCTTGCGACCTTTTTTTGTGAATTCGAGAATTCAAAATATATAATAAATTAATTTTTATTATATTGCAGCATAAAAAACCATATTGTCTGCAGTGTGAATATTATGAAGAATTTTAAGTTTTAAGCTTCGTTTCTGTGGAATGGCTAGAGCATGAAATTTAGTTTTGTTTAATTTTATATTAAAAACGAAATGTATTTTACTGTTTCTATTGGCGGCCTGCGGCCGCCCTTAAGTCTCGCCGCCTTTGTGCCTGCACAACCTGCAGACCCCTAAGAACGGCCCTGCCCACTTTATCTTTTTAAGTTCTTCCTCCGACTCAGCCAGTTTCTGGTCGGACAACAGGGTTCTTACATTTATCGAGGCAAATTGCAGTTGTCGCCTTTGATGGTAGCCTGATCCTCTCCGGGGATTCTTAGCACCCTCTGCTGCCAGTGGAATTTAAGCCGCCGGATACTGAGGGCCGTGGTTGATTTTGTGTATGCATGTTTGGTTTTTTTCACCTCTCGTGCAGGTGAGGTTGACTTTTGGGTAACTATGATGTTATGATGGACGATGAGCGTTACTCCTTACACCCCTGGATATACTCAGTGGTAAAATAAATTCCATATTTCCAAAAAAAAAAAAAATCAAATTCAAATCTAACAAACACTGGTTGACACTCGGTATAAAAACTTCTTGCAAGCAAAAAATAGAGCTTTTTTTGAAAATGACTAAGGGTGAAGTAACAGGGGAGTACTATAATAACTATAAAAACATACTAAAGAAAGTTATAAAAAAAGCAAAATTTCTAGCCTCTCAAGAATACATTAAAAACTTTACAAATCCTACAAAGGCCACCTGGAACCTTGTGAACATCATCACTAAATAGAAGTCCCATAAAGATGAAAATGTTTTAAACGAATTCAACCACTTTTTCCTAAACACATGTCATGAATTGAAATTGAAATTGATCTGAGTCATTTAAATGAACAACCAAATACTTTCATATTAGAAACACCTACAGTACTCGAAGTAAAAACCATAATAAAATCTCTGAAAAATAAAAAATCAGTGGGACATGATGAGATTCCAGTGTGTGTCTTAAAGGAGGCCATAGACAGCATGGTAATACCTATATGTCACATACATCCTGCATCTCAGTTTGGTCAATGGGGTTTTTCCGTCAGCACTGAAGCCTGCCTTGGTCAAGCTGATACACAAAAAGCACAAAAAAAAAACAATTCAATAACTATTGACCTATTTCTTTATTGTCAAACATTGGTAAAATTTTTGACAAAGCTATTATCAACAGACTCTCAAATTTACTGGATACACACGAGATACTCTGACTCTCAAAATGGTTTTAGAAAGGGGAAGTCCACTATACGAGCATTGTATCAAACCTTAGACAAAATAAATTAGTAACAGTAACAAAAACAATGCCTCTGTGTTTAGACTTGTCGAAGGCAATCGACAGTGTAGCTCGTGGCATTTTGTGCAGGAAACTTGAGATATATGGAGTAAAGGGAACAGCTTTAAAATTAATTAAGGGTTGTTTGACAGAATGCAGTGTGTGGTGGGGAAATTCAAGGAAAGCAAGTAAAATCTAGGTATGAAAAAATTAAAAAGGGAGTGCTCCAATGGTCAATTTTAGGCCCTCTACTGTATAAAATTCACACCAATGATATTACCTCGGCATAAGAAAAATTTATGGTACTTTATGCTGATGATGTAACAATAATGTGTCATGACGAAAATCAAAAGGGGTGTATTTAAGGACCAATAGACTGGATTAATGTTTTAAACAATTATTCTACATAAAACAACTTACTACTAAATGTTAACAAGACAGGGCTCTTAAACGTTGAGGGGACAAACTTGACAATAAACCAAACTGTACTTCAATCATCGGATCACATAAAATTTCTAGGGATTGAAATGGATAAAGAATTAAACTGGAAAACTCACATTGACGCATTACCTATTAACATGAGCAAATATTGTTATGCTGTAAAAACAATTAGAGATAGTGTGGGCGTTCAGGCTGCTTTGTCAGAATTTCATGCCTTTATACAGTCAAGAGTCAGGTATGGGGTAATTTTCTGGAGTAATGCAATTGAGGCAGATAGAATTTTTTGACTGCAAAAAAGAGCAGCTATTAATCAAATAAAACAAAATATAAGTTGTAAACCTTTCTTTATTAAATTTAAAATACTCATCCTTACGTCTCGGTATATTTTTGAGTGCATTAATTTCGTACTAACAAATCCTGATCTTTTCACTAACTTAACAATTAAACATCCATATGATACAAGAAACAAGGATATTCTAATTACAGAAAAGGCAAATAGAACCTATATACAAAGAAATGTTACGCACCACATTTTGAAAGTTTGGAATAATTTTCATTCCTCCATAAGAAATCTTACACCTAAAAAACTGAAAAGTTGGCTCAAATACCTTTTAATAAGCAAAGCATATTACTCTCCTCAGGAATTTATGCAGGATAACTTGCTGACAGTGACGTAGTGTTCAATTCGATTTAGTCTTTCAAAACAAATTGTGACTTGTAATAGTTTTATTTTCTCTCTCTATGTCTAGGTTTAGGAAATCTGACTATTGTGTATTTACAGCCTCAAATAAGTAATATATTACTTAAAATTAAAAAAAAATTATCCACTCAATCCATTCAATTAAGCGGGACAGTGTGTTTGGTCTACCACCAGATGGTATGCCTACCAAAACTAACTATTACCATGCCTATGACGTCCTTCTACAAGAGAGGAACGATTGGGCAGAAGACTGAGAACAACAGAAAACGGTTCGTTCAATGGCGGCTTCAAGACCAATGATGGTGCAGGAGCCTCTGTATGGAATAAAAATGGTAAGGTTGAGTTTAAGTGTTCCCTAGGCAAACAGGCAACCATTCTTCAGACTGGCAAGTCAATCAAAATATTCTCGGATATTCAAGCGGCTTTAAAAGCTCTTGAATCTAGCCGTTGTTTATCCAAGGCAGTATGGAACTGCCAGAAACTACTCACCAAACTAGGTAGAGAAAATAAACTTACACTGATCTGGATACCTGGACATACAGGATATGAAAGCAACGTAAGAGCTGATGCTCATGCGCAGCAAGTGGCCGCAACGGCCTTCATAGGACCAGAACCAGTGCTGGGAATAGCTTATAACACATCTAAAGAATCCCTCTCCAGACGGATACACCAGCAGTTTGTAGACAAATGGAGAGGGTTGCCGGGCCTAACTCAGTCAAAGATTGCAGTGCCATCTGGAGTGAGAACTAAACGACTTCTTCAACTTGGTCGACAACAGGCGCAGGCTGTAGTTGGCATGTACACTGGTCATTGTCGACTAAGAAGCCACATTAACAAGATAGGGCTTTCCTAAGAAACGGAATGCTGCTTGTGCTTGGAGGAGAAAGAAACATTGGAGCCTGTTTTATGCTACTGTCCGGAAATGGAAAGAACCAGAAAAACGGTGTTTGGAAATTCTCAAATTACACTTGCAGATTTGAAAACTATTCACCTCAGAAAGCTATTCGATTTCATGGAAAGGATTGAGCCTCTGGCCTAGTGGAAACCACAGATGTGAGCCATAATAGACCAAGGGTCGCAGTGGAGGGCCCAATTTGGGCCCACTCACGTGTACAAATTGAAATACAATACAATAAAATATATTATTGTATTGTATTATTGATATTGTTTATATTAAGAGCAAAAAAATGCTTATTAAAAATCTTAAACCAGAATGTTTTTGTAAAGAAACATATTGAAAATGTCTTTCAATATTTAGGATCTCACGACTGACTTGTTAATATATAGATACTCATATGAAAGCGACCATGAAACACTTTATTTTATCTACATCTTTCTTAAAATTTGGCAATGTCCAAATAATTTTTTTAATATGTGCCAAGTTTTTGCAAAAATTCGGCCAAATGATCTTTTTTAGATTGATAATACCCACAAATGTTTAATTTATGCTGTAAACCTTTTGCATGTCACTAAATATTTATTGTGTTCATCATTTCTCATATATTAAAGGACAATTATCTAGGTATACCTATCTGCTCTTACTATTTTCAGTTTCTATTTTATATAATATGTATGTCATATATATATTGAAATACCTATTATTTTTTGTTTACTATCCGCACATACTTAATATCATTTATAATACCCTTTTTACATAGATATATAGATTTTAAGATTACTTATTTGTCATATTTTGTTAGCCTGGTAAAATGGCAATCTTATGATAGTTTTTGTTTTTTTAGAACTATTTGATTTGGGTCTAGTGAGAAATGATAAAGAGCAAGAAGTTCGAGAT
Organism: Pissodes strobi; assembly: GCA_016904865.1. Taxonomy (NCBI): domain Eukaryota; kingdom Metazoa; phylum Arthropoda; class Insecta; order Coleoptera; family Curculionidae; genus Pissodes; species Pissodes strobi. Next base: position 777 of record JAEQML010082608.1, on the reverse strand, counting down.
GAAGGTTACAAAATTCATGCATACAATGTTCTAATAAGCAATAAGCTTAGTTATCACCGAGAAATTCCTGATACTAGGAATTCCTTGTAAGTATTCTGGTTTATTGATGAAGCAAAGCTGAGAATACATTTGCTTATATTTGCAAATAATTATGTAGCATGTTTATTAAATACACCTTCTAAATCAGATTGTGGCAGATATTTTTGGTGTTACATATTATCAATCAGGTTGTTAATCAATATTTCAATATTCTTCATATTGTTTGAATTATCATTTTTTAATGTTTTCTTCTAGGTGCAAAAATATAACTTACAAAAATAATTTGCCTAATGCTAGTATTATCATCTGCTTCTACAATGAACATTATCAAACACTCTTGAGAACAGTTTACTCCATTTTGAATAGAACGCCTCAGAATCTCTTGAATGAAATCATATTAGTAGATGATTTCAGTGATATAAAACATTTGCATACAGATGTTGAGAAATACTTAAAGGATCATAAATTAGATAAGGTCAAAATATTTAAGACAAGGAAGAGAGAAGGATTGATTAGAGCTAGAATATTTGGTGCACAACAAGCGCATGGAAAAGTAGGTATTTTGAAATTTATAGAAGTAAAGTAATGCCAGTAAGTAATCGAAAATATGATCCCAAAGCAGGTAAAATGTAAAAGGAGTTATTAGAAAATAAACTTGCATTCTATATTAATGCCTCCTTAGTACAACATAAAATGTATAAGACCAGTTGAAAACTATCATTACCTGTATAACATGAG
>JAEQML010082607.1:0-10752 GCA_016904865.1 Pissodes strobi | reverse complement strand
AATCAAGACCTGGAGAAAGTTCAAACTTGGGGCGACCGAAATTTGGTCCAGTTCAATGCAGCAAAAACCCAAGCAGCAACGTTTACTAAGAGGGCCAATACAGCGGGCCCTGACATCATTATGGCAGGATCGACCATTCCTTCATCCTCGTCAATCGGGCTGCTGGGTGTCTCGGTCAACAGCAATATGTCATGGCATGACCATATTGCTAACATCGCAAAATCAGCCTCCCAGAAGCTTGGTGCGCTATTTCGCAACAAAAAACTCTATACACCGCAGCAGTTGCTCTTGCTGTACAAAGCGCAAATAAGACCGTGCTTAGAATATTGCTCACATATCTGGGGCGCCGCACCAAAGCATACCCTAGAGCTGCTGGATTCCATTCAGAAGAGGGCTGTGCGTCTCGTCGGCGATCCGGAGTTGACCCGGAATCTGGATAGTCTGGAACATCGCAGACATGTGGCCGAGATGTCTCTGTTTTACAGATACTTTCACGGTTCCCAGGATTTGGCCCGCATAATCCCGCCCCTGGCAACTCCTGTCAGACAGTCCCGACAGACGGCAGGAGCGCACCAGTTCATCGTACAACTAGAAACACCTAGAACATCGCTTTACCAGAACTCCTTTGTCTGGCGCACTGCATCACTGTGGAACTCACTTCCAGGACATCTGTTTCCCACTAATTACGACCTACAAATATTCAAGAACCGTGTCAATCAACATCTTCGCACACACACCGCTCGTCGAGCGCCATAGGATCTCCCTTTAGTGTGTGTGCCACTGCCATTAAAAAAAAAAAAAAAAAACACTATCACAATTATTAAATGGAGATAAAATTAAACCTAACATATGCTTTGTCTTTCTAGATAAAGACTGGTGATGCGAAAAAAATTGTTTACGCATGGAAAACGCTTCATTCATGCAAAGAGTCACATGTTCTATAAATTTTGACTTTGTATCCATGATAAGTCCTAAGTTTTTTTGCGAATTTTTAAAGCCTCTTTTCTCTATACTTATCTGAATAGATATTGCATTTGTATATATTTTTGCAAATTAATATTGAAGAAATGATCTTCAGAGGTTTTATTATTTAAGTCGTGACTTATTTGAAGATAGATACCTCATTAGGATTAAAAGAGATTTAGATCTGTGTGTCGTCTGCTTAAAGGTGATAATTACAGAACTGCAAGCATTTGATGAAATTCGATGTATATATGCTATAGACAAGAGACTCCAAGACGCTAGCCTGGGGAACGCCCATTGTGGTAAAGTCTATACGAAGCATATATTTGGAAATATATGATACGAAGTCAGTGTAAACAACAATAAATCAAAACTCGATTGACAGTCGGCATTTCCTTTGAATAATTCGGCATAGGCGTGCGACGCGACGGTATAAATGGAAAAATATTGAATTAATTATGTTTTTCATAATTATGCACAGGTATAATACAAAATATTTTAAACAACGTTTGCTTGATTGCTAGCATAATTGGGTTTTAAACGTACCTTTTTTATGTCAGCATTACATAAAAAGTTAATAAGAAAAAGTAGGATCCGACATAATTGGAATACACTCAGTATTATAAAAAACTTTCAAAACGCACTTCTTACATGCAAACCCCGAGAAGCAGGCAAAGAAGGTCCAGCCAAGCGCTGGAAATTGCGGCACACTTATTTACGTCTCTTTTTAATACATTTTTCTAATGTGTGATATCGGAATTTTAATAGCCTCTTGTCGCACCTACACATCAAATGGGGCTTTTGCCTATAAAAACGCCGCAGTTGAACGAGATCTTGAGAAATCCACTCGCTATGCTAAAAGCTTGAGACTGGTTCCACCTTAAATAGAAATCCACTCGCTTTGTTAAAAGCTTGAGACTGGTTCCACCTTAAAATTTCCACCTATTTTCAATTTCTCTCATTTTGGCTAGACTGGTCCGATCCCACTCGCCAAAACTCTTATTCAAATTTTCACATATTCTGACATACAACTAGAGTCAAGATTCTCACACAGCTTATATCATTTTGCAATCATAAAAGAAATTGAGCTTATCAGTAATTTTCCGGAGCCAAATGAAATTAAGAAGAAATCCTAAAACCTCAGCCATAGGCGCAACTAGCAGGGGAGTCGAGATGACTTCCTTTACAGATAAGTAAATTATTTGGTTTCACTTAAATTCTTTACGATTTAATATTTAGACATCATTTTAAGGGACGGTTGAACTTTCAAAACCTCGTGCTTTAGTGTGATCAGATTCTCGTAAATTACGCGGTTTTAGTTAGATTTCGGACGGGGAGGTGATTGTGGCCAAATATGTTCAAGTAAACTTAAACTCTGTTATATCCGAATAACAAGTTGGGCTTATAGTGTTAAGATTCTTAAAGAAAGGGTACATTAGTCCTACGGGACGCGAAAAGAGCCTACGGGACACGGAAAGAGCCTACGGGACACGAAAAGAGCCTACGGGACAACCCCCCACAAGAACCCTGTGACGTAATTCCGCGGGGGTATCTAAAAAAATTAAAATATATAATATACGTCTTGGTCAGATCTTATAAGCTACGCTCTCAACTTGTTACTAATTTTCTATAATATGTGCATGTATACAAGATGGTATGCATATATTTTCCGTGTGAGTAATAATATATCAAGCGTAGAGCACAGTGTAAGGGCATATACTTTGAATGTGTTATTTTTTTTTTATTAAGCGTTCACGGTTTACTTCTTGGTTCGGAGGCCTGATTGAAATCTCGTAACTTAATTCTCGTAAATGATATGTTTCTTTCTTATGTACATGTTTCCTTTAATAGATAAATTCATTTCATGTTGTAGTCAAGTTTTTTTTATATATTAAAAGTTATTTTCTATACATTAATACTGCGTTTTCATGTACAAGAAACAAAAATAGATGTATAAGGAATGGTCATTTGTGTTTTATTGCCAGTATTGACTGGTCACTTACGAAATTGTAATTATTCAAGATAATCGTTTCACAAACATCTACTTTAGAACCTACTACAAAACAACGTCAATTGAACAGGGTCTTAGCCGACAGTGGCGATAAATCATTAACCATTGTTACGATCACGTCCAAAGAGCCTTTATCCTTAGGTAAAACCGAGGGTACACCGCATGTGCCTTGGGTCAGGGGCGTTTCAATACAACATTCTCCCTCTTTCCTATAACATGACGGACACAGTTCATCCAAATGCCACTTGCGTTTACTTCATCAATTACTGTCCTTATATTTCCTAGCACGAAATCACTGTTAGTTGGCGATTGATTATATTTTCTAAGATTTTTCTTAATGCAGCCCACATCATCTCAATCGGATTAAATACGCAGTAATAGGGGGGAAGCCGCAAAATAGTATGACCATGTGCTTTGCATAATTTGTCAATGACATATTCTTTTGTAAAGTTCTTTTTTTTAATAGCTTCCAATAACACTTTTTTGTCGCCTTTTGAGGAATTTCCATATTTTTGCTCTCCATGAAGTTGAGAATATCGTCCTTTTTATTACTGCTATTGGGAACTTTGCTATGAAGGCGGGAATGATACGATGCATTGTCCATTACAATAACGGAATTTGGGGGAATATTCGGCAGCAATTGTTTGGTAAACCACTTTCCAAATAGACTGGCGGTCATGTCTTCATGATAATCAGCCGAAGAGTGCTTCATATTTTTGGCAGACAATAATAAAGCATTGGGTACAAAGGCCTTATCACTTCCTGCATGCAGTATAATCACTTGTTTGCCGCGAGAACAAGGCCCGTCTAATTTGCAATTACTGCAATCGTGTACCCAACCATCAACCATACTCAACTACGTCATGTGTATCAAACCATGTTTCATCTAAATACACTATTTCCCTTTTTGCTTGGCACTATTTCTGAATTTTGCGTAAATAAGCTTGCCGGTGAGCAACTATGCGATGCGATTCCATGATAACCATTTTTTTATCCAATTTTTTATATGTAAAACCGCAATTGAGTAAGATATTACGCACAGTATTGAGAGATTTGTATTCATAACTCTGGTAATACGATAATTTATCTCGAATCATTTCCAATGTTGGAACTTTGCTGTCTTTGTAAAATTGATCTACCTACTACTCGGCGTATAACTTATTTGGAAGCATTATCAATTTTTTTAGCTTTTGGTCGGATCTTTTTTGCTTTAAAAAATGGTCAATGATATCTCCTACCTTAATCACTTTATAAACTGTAGAGCGTGGAAGTTTAGTAAGCTCACAAATTCTTTTTACTATTTCATTTTCTGAGGCCTCATGATTTTCACTTTTCAATCATGTATACATATTTTAAATAATTCTTTGTGTTTGGATATGTAAGTCTTTATTACGAAACTCTAAAAGCTCTGCAACGGCATTGGTTTTGGGATTTTCAGATTCCGATTCACCTTCAGAAATATCGAAAGGTCTCCAGAACGCCATTTTGATTAGCTAAATATTGATTTACAAGAACAACAAAGTTATGTAATAAAACAGAGGTAAAATACACACCAACAACAATCACAAAAAGAACAACAAAGTACAAAACAAATACTAACAAAATTAACAAAACAAACTTGTCAAAACACGTAAACTGAAACCACGCGGTACAGCCCTGACTGTCGTTAAAATCATACGATTTAAATGCTCTAACTCTAAAAACAATTAAGGAATTTCGCAGGGACCAATCAAATGCGCTAGTTTTCTAATACCGCCCACTTTTTGTGCAAAGAGACTTCTCAAGTCAACGTAGACTATCTACAAGGAGCCGTCAATAAGGATTTTGATTTTTATTTCAAGCATTTCAATGCAAATCTATAAGAAATTGATCGTACCCCAATTTCCAAGCCGTTTACACTGACTTCGTATAGACTTTACCAATTGTCTCGGATTGCTCTCCATTGAGTGCCACTTTTTACGATCTGTCGGTCCCAAGGGATGACATTAATTTTACCACATCCTGATCAATGCCAGGCTATTTAAAAACAACAATAAGAACTTTATGATGTAACATGTCGAAAGCTTTAGTATAATCGAGTAATATGACTATTGTTGCTTTACTATGTCCCTGTGCCCAAACCACGTCGTCCACCAAGTCAGAGAGAGAGCAGTGCTGAGCTCAGCTCTAAACCCAGATTTATTTCGACAAAATATTATTATAGGAGAGGAAAGATAAAAGTTGTACCTCCATGATCTTTTCTAATATTTTTCAGAATGTTGAAATGAATAATTGATTGATCGAAGTAGAACGAATATGACTTAAATCCGAAGGTTGATTTATTTTAGTAACCGGAACATTCCAAGCCAATGGAAAGTACGATCTTGTGATACAACATTTTATTATATCTGGGTATTACGGGCCTAATTAAGGGGAAACAAAGAGATTACTGAGATTATATGAAAATAAATTCGATTAAACTGTATCGTAATAAATGCTTGGAAAATAATTTATTCAGTTAGCGTCTCTTTGTTGCAGAAGATCTGCCGGACCAGCGGAGCGGTCGCAAAAGGGAACCCCAGATTGGGGGGAAACAGCTGCCATCGGTGACCACCTCTGGGTTTCCACGGCCGTGTCGGGAGAATTCTGTTACGTTGGCGACTCAGAATGTCTGGTAAGTTTATATTACATTTACTATCAAATGTTATATATTACATTTACTATCAAATGTTATTATATTTTGCACTTAATACTCACCATGTTCAGAGGACCATAAAATTAAATATTAAGTTTTTGAATCAAAATTCAATGCCGAACTTAATCAACTATTCCTGCATTTACTTTTATTTCCAAGAATATGTGAAGGGGGATAACTGCTCCAGACAAACCGTTCATAATGATCAATGTCTTTTATGGATTTCGAATTGAAATGTCTCGATCCTTCACTCCATTGTTTCTAATTTGGAATGTATAATGTAAATAACGTCTCAAAAATAAGGCGTAAACGGGATTCCGAACTATTTTCAATTTCCACTGTAATGCAGTTCTTCAGAAATCTGTTTATTTAACAAGTAGATTGCTAGAAGTTTCTTGTAGGATATATGACGCAATTTTCTTCAAAAAGCTCGTCCTTTTTACATCTTACTAGTGTCACTCTTATATTAAGCTTCTACTCAAGTACATTTGTCACCTCATAAAATACCTACCTACACGGATTCCAGGAAATCCTTTGGATTTACCTAGGGCCCTTCGCCGCATACGAAAAGTAATATCGAACTTTATTTGCCGCCAACGACCGATATTGGAAGGATTTTGTTCTTAGTATTACAGCGGTCCGGATATATATAAGAAGACAGCACAGAACTTATGGATTCTATTCCCAAATTCATATTTCTCCCACAAATATTTTATAGCCTGTTGAAACCGAAGCGTAATGTCGAATTAAACTTCGACTTCAGAGCTGTCTTTAACCCAGAAAATTTGCCCATTACACAGTGTATCTATCAAGTATGTAGTTCTTTGATATCTCATTAGCTATTAAAGAGGTATAATTGAAATGTTTTTGGTTGTCAAAGATGCGTATTTTGACCTAGGGCGAGGCAACATCAAAAATTAGTTCTGCAATTTAATGTCCATTCAATGTTTAAAGTATTTTTTGACCGGTTGCGGCTAAGGTATAATTTACATCGCCTTTAACTTCTCTCTCATATGTAGAGTGATAAAAAAAAATAAGTCGCCTAAAATTGATATACACGATGGCCCAACGAAAAGTTTGCGCCTCGTTTATTATATATATATATATATTTTTTAATTTTCGGCACACACACAAAAGAAAAATCCTATACCACTTAACGAGCGGTGTATGTGCGGAGAAGATGGTGGACGTAGGACGTGAAGCGCTGTAGGTTGTAGTTTTCGAGAAAGAAGTTACTCGGAAGTCAATTGCAGAACGAGGCAGTCCTCCAGATAAAGGAGTCCCAACAGCGACATCCTAGGTGTTGGCAACTGAATCGTATGTTGATGGGCAGCTTGTGCCTGGCGGATGTTTATATTTGGCACAACCCTGGGTGGGATCATAAACGCCAACACCTTCGGTAGTAGTATTGATATCGCCACTTTTCTTCGATATTGAAGGCTATCGAGGTCTTTAGTCAACTCTGGGTCATCCACAAGATGGACTGCTCTCCTCTGTGTTTTGGGTGCCGAGCTGCACTCATGGTAACAATATTCCAGAGATGGTCTTATCAGAGCCTTATAGAGCAGTTAGAGCTGCTGAGGTGTATACAACTTTTTTGCTCTATAGAGTGCTACTTGCTTTTGTGCTGCTGCCTTGGCGATTTTGGTGACGTCACTACGCCAAGACATGTTGTTTTCCACGTTGACGCCCAGCAAGCTTATGGATGAGGATAGAGTCAGTGTTTATCCTGTCATTGATAAGTCAGGTCCTGCAGTGTTTGTTTTTTTTTTTGAAAAGACAGCTGCTTGAGTCTTTTCTGCCTTAAACTGGACTTTATTTTCCTCACCCTATTCCACGATGGCGTTCATATCCTCATTGATGGCAGCAATCTGATTTTCCCGCTCGTTGAAATGAAAATCTGGAGATATGCTCGAACTGATTTTAGGGTGAATTTTATTTATTCTATTTTCAATCCCTTATCTTCAACCCCAAAGCAGGGGTTGTTATTATCTCTGTTGATATGACCAGTTTAATAAATGCTGGAAATAACAGTCATTTGCTTCCATGCAATAAAATAAATTTTGTTCAAAGCGTTGTCTTATGTGGTAGCATTCATGAATTATACGGTTCTGAAAATCGTTCAATAATTCAGGCTGCCTATCATAAATTTTAGATTTGAGATAGCCCTATAGGAAAAAGTCTATCGGGGTAAAATCAGGTGATCTCGGTGGCCACTCAATATAACCCTTTCTTTCAATCCAGATTTAAGGAAGGTTTTCATTTAAAAATTGATGCACAGGGTATGAAATGAAGAGATTAACCATTCATGGTGGTTTATTTTTATTATTTGTACAAGAGCTGGATGCACAGCATTCTCCAACAACAATTCCAGATATATTTGACCATCAAGATTTTCTACTAAAAAGGGGTCATTTATGTGATCTCCGTAAATACGTGCCCAAATTGGGGTTGCTGCATATGTATGTTATGAAATTGTCTGGGATTTTCATCTGACCAATATTGGCAGTTACGCCTATCTATAATGCTGTTAACATAAAATGAATACTCATCTGAATAATAGCAACTTCTCTCCGTCAGCCCTGTTAAGTAATAAGTAGAGTGGGCAGTAAATTTTAATAAAGATTTATTGGAAATCCCATTAAGGCAAAACAGAATAAAAACTTATTTGAAACGCGAACATTAAAAACGACGTCTTCACAGTATGTCAACAACGTCAACTTTTAGGGAAGGTGAATATAGGTATACAATAACCAAATCGATATTCAGGCAAGGGTGCCAATAAACATTTAAATATTTTAACACCGTCCCTCAAACTTGAGTGAATACAACAATGTTTAAACAGATTCAACCAACTTTAATATTCTCACAAAGTTCAAAAACTTTTCATTGCCTAAGCTCTTTGTGAAAACGTCAGCAAGTTGCTCATTCGTATTCATATATCTTACATCGATAATATTCTTTGACACAAGATCAAGTACAAAATGAAATTTAGCTTCAATGTGTTTACATCTCTTATTATTTTCAAAATTCTGCAACAGTTTAATAGTACTTTGGTTGTCTTCATACATAACTATGGGTAAGATGTAAGATATTTTTAAAGCATCCAAAATATTTTTTATATTTAAAAGCTCACAACTTGCCACACAAAGGGCGACAAACTCCGATTCGGTACTCGAAAGAGTAACAAGACTCTGTTTCTTAGAAGACCAGGTAATGAGATTATCAAATAGTTTAAAGCAGAATCCACTAATGGACTTTCTATCTAGAGAATCATTCTCCCAATCATCGTCTGTGTATCCAACCAACTGCTCATTACTACAATGAAAATATAATTTAAAGTCTATAGTGAATTTTAAATATTTTAACACTCTTAGTAGATGCTTAAAATGCTCGTCAGATGCAGAATCTTGAAACCTAGAAAAGGAGCTTACACAATAGCAAATATCAGGCCTAGTGCCCATCATTATAAACATCAAAGATCCTAAAAGTTCTTTATAAGGTAAAGAGGTTTTAAGATCTTCATCTAAATTTCTGTTTAAAGATAAGTTTTTCTCAATGGGCGTCTTAACCTTCTTACAGTTCTCAATATTAAATCGCTTTATTACATTTTCAATAAGACACTTTTGATCAATAGATATAAGCTTAGTCTTAAAGTCTCTTTTCACTTGAATACCTAAAAGGTTTTTGATATCACCCATGTCCTTCATTTTAAAAGTTTCACATAGTTTACTTTTCACATAAGATAAAAAATCTAAATTATTGCTAGCAAGCAAAATATCATCTACATAGAGTAGAAGATAGCATCTTATGTCTTGATCAAAAAATGTAAACAAACAGTAATCAGACTTTGATCGAACAAAATTGATACTAATCATGAAAGAATTGAACCGCTCATTCCAAATTTTGGGTGCTTGTTTCAAGCCGTATATTGATTCATTCAACAAACATACCTGTTTATTCAGATCACTCTATCGTCACATTCATTCCATCAGGTATTTTTATGTACACTTTTTCATTTATCACACCATTCAAGAATGCGTTCTTCACATCTAACTGCTGCAAAAACAAGTCTTGGTTAACACAAACCGATAACAATATTCTGAAAGTTGATAGCCTTGCAACAGGGGCATGTATTTGTGAAAAAAACTAAACTCTCTTGTTCATATCCCCTCGCTACTAAACGCGCCTTATAATTTTTCTTACTATTTTCCTCTTTTTCCTAAATACCCGCCTATTGCTGATAATGGCTTCATTTTTGGGATAATCAACCAGCTGCCATGTCTCGTTATCATGTAGAGTCCTTAACTCCTCATCTTTTTTTTTTTTTTTTATGGCAGTGGCACACACACTAAAGGGAGACCCTATGGCGCTCGACGAGCGGTGTGTGTGCGAAGATGTTGATTGACACGGCTCTTATTTGTAAGTTGTAATTAGTGGGAAACAGATGTCCTGGGAGTGAGTTCCACAGTGATGCAGTGCGCCAGACAAAGGAATTCTTGTAAAGCGATGTTCTAGGTGTTTCCAGTTGTACGACGAACTGGTGCGCTCTTGCCGTCTGTCGTGACTGTCTGACAGGAGCTGCCAGGGGCGGGATGAGGCGGACCAAATCCTGGGAACATCTGCCGTGAAAGTATCTGTAAAACAGAGAAATTTCGGCTACATGTCTGCGGTGTTCCAGACTATCTAGATTCCGAGTCAACTCCGGGTCGCCGACGAGACGCACAGCTTTCTTCTGAATGGAATCCAGCAGCTTTAGGGTGTGCTTTGGTGCGGCACCCCAGATATGTGAGCAATATTCTAAGCACGGTCTTATTTGCGCTTTGTAGAGCAAGAGCAACTGCTGCGGTGTATAGAGTTTTTTGTTGCGAAGTAGCGCACCAAGCTTCTGGGAGGCTGATTTTGCGATGTTAGCAACGTGGTCATGCCATGACATATTGCTGTTGACCGAGATACCCAGCAGTCCGATTGACAAGGATGCCATAAAGATGTAAGGGCCCGCTGTATTGGCCCTCTTAGTAAACGAGGCTGCTTGGGTCTTTGCTGCATTGAACTGAACCAAATTTCGGTCGCCCCAAGTTTGAACTTTCTCCAGGTCTTGATT
>JAEQML010082606.1:0-10753 GCA_016904865.1 Pissodes strobi | reverse complement strand
CAAATCTTTCTCATAAATAACAAGCTTAGATTAATTATAGAAAGCATGGTGCTTAGTACTCTATTAACCGGTCTTGATTCCCGTATAGCACACATAATTCTTGCAAGTAATCCACGAGGTCTTGAAGCTCAGGTACGCATTAGACGCGAAGTTCAATTGTCCTATTTTGAAAATCAAAAGACTAATAGCAAAATATTTTAAATGTAACGAAAAATAATCAGCCTATAAGAAAACCAAATTTTCAAATCCCAAAATATTTATCTTGTGGCCGAATTGGACATTTTCCAAATGAAAGTGGTGCGCAACAACGACCAAATAATTTTCAGACACAAAGCAATTCCCAAAGACCACCACATTACCAAAATCAATCTTTCCCATCAAATAAATTTAATGAACAAAATAAATCACAATTTGTTCCTAAACAAAATAATTTTCAATCACGTCCTACAGTAATTCAAAGAAACCCTAATTTTATTCAAAATGGCAGAGCACATTTTGTCAATCATGATAATTATAATAATTATTGCGAAGATTTTAATAATCAAATTGACTATATATATCGATCCAGAAAGTTATCAGGATTTTCTTATGCTTTCAAATCAAAACCATCCACCGGACATAATCAATACTTTACCCGAAACAGAGAATCAAATCCAAATCTCGATAGATACAGCGAACCCAATTCAAAATGTATCTCAATTAGAAAACAGTGTACGGAATCTCAACATGAGACCATCCATTCCGAACTTCTCAGTACAAACGTTTATTTAAATCCTTTCTTACTGTTCGTTGCAAAACTTTATTTTACATAACATATATGTTTAAGTTACTTATTGACACAGGAGCTGGTATATCAATTTTCAAAGAAAACACCGTAAAAAATGTTAAACAGCGATTCCGAGAAAATCTCCTTATTACTGAATCAACGTTTGTACCTTTTAATATACTCATAGGACTCTCATAAAGTATATATTAATTTAGATATAGAATTTGACGGAATTTTAGGTATTGATTTCTTAGAGCATTATCAATGCACAGTAGCACAGTTGATTTAAAAAATAAACAATTAATAACGAATTTTAAAACCTTATCACGCTTCGAAGTAGATGATGTGGTTAAACATCAGAACAAACAGTGTAATAAAAATATTTTAAATACAATCTCTATAGACGGCAGAACCGAACAAATCTTCAAACCTAAGTGTAATTTAACTAATACATATGATTTATTATCTCGACAAGAAAAAGTAAGTATTCCAAATGCAATAATACACGTAAACGAAAAAGGTAAATTTTTCACATCCGTAGTTAATACGAACGCAATACAAAAACCCAGTGATTTTTCCGATTTAAACATAGAACCTTTAAACAATTCGTTGGTTTTGAATTTTAATATTTTACGAAATAAGTTAATGCATATCAATACAGCTGATAAAACCTTACCACACATATATATCCCGGAAATAAATGCTAACTTTCTAATCGACACAGGGAGTAGCAGAAGTTTTCTTTCCCCTAAAATAGTCAAAAAATTTTACAAAAAACATTTCTTTGAAGAATCATATCTAGTTCATTCAAACCATACATATGAAATCCTACCACAATCAAGCAGTTCTAATAATATTCGAAGTAAATGAAGATTACAAATTTTATGTCTTTGATTTTTGCGATCGAAGGAATAATAGGCATAGATTTATTAGAATTATAGATTGCGGGAACAAACAAATAATTACACGTCATGTTACTATACCTATGATATATGAACGCTTTAACATCGAAATAAAGGAAAATACGAAAAACATTCTCCCAAAAACGAAAAAGTTTGTAAAACAAGGTAGCAAATACACACGAAAAAAAAGAGTGTTTTAATACGGACGGTTTATTTCAAATTTTTCCAAAAGCTCAAAACCATTAAACAGATTACATCAAAAGACGTCACTTTCGATTTTGACGCAGATGCATTGTCTAGAATAAAAATTAATCATTTTAAAGAGTGCGCAAATTTTCACAATAAAATATCAGTTCTCGCCTCGAATGAATCAACTGAAACACAGTCAGTTAATGACACCAGTGATAACGAACTAGATGACTATACTTTAGCCGAAGAATACAATAGGTTTGTCCATAACCCTTGGTTAGTCGCGCGGGCGCGGGTGACATATGTCACCCACTCCCACTCTTCACAACACAGTTTTTTAAAAGGAACGTTCTGGCGTCCATGGATTTTAGTAGCTGCTGAGCATTCTAAGCTCTTTATGGTATCCTAGGCGGGTTTATTGAGAAGTTAGTTGTTTTCCTTATTTTGCCTGAAATATTCGACTGGGTGACATTTGTCCCCCGCGCGACTAAACGTGTAGTCATTTTGAAAAGGTCTGTTTATAGGTTTCTTAAGATATTTTGTATAATGTTTAAGTATTTATTGCGGCAGTAGACGTCACCAGTTGTATACAAGGTGTTGTGATGTATCATAATGATTCTTACTAATATTATATCCCACATTTTGAGGATAAATACAAATTTGCAATTACCTAGTTCTTCAAATCAATTTATTTTTTATATGTACATATTACGCTGTATTTGTACATTGTATGTACATATTACATTTGTATTTGCATGTACATATGTATTTGTCTGTATTTTTTGTTTTTTTTTTAAATTTTTTTTGTATATGTATTTGTATGTAGGTATCCATTTGCTTCTATGTACATGTTATATTTGTATGTACATATTACAGTGTGTTTCGCAGATAGATACTGGACCGTCCACCTAAACGACAAATGGCTGAAACAAGTAGTGATTCAGATATTTGGTTAAAGCAGTATAAAGAGCTAAGCGATGAGGAACAGGACGACCATATTACTGAAGACGAAAATATGTTACAAATATTAGCAAATATTTTTTGTCTTATAAAAATATTAAACACCCCCAATAATCCAAAAATATGACCATTGATTTTATTTATAATTTTTTTTCTTATTAAAGTGATTTAAATCGCGTGAGTGACACATGTCACCCACGCGACTATACGCGTATACAATTCGTGCGCGACTAACCAAGGGATAATTGACTATTCAAAAATAGAGATTTCTAATAATCAGTTATTGGACAAATCTCACAAACAAATAATAACATTCTTTAGACAAAATAAATTGGAGGAACTCCATTATAAAATCATAGATGATATTTTTGAAGAAAATGTCAACTTCGAAATAAATCGAATCAATATTGTAAATAGTAAATCGGTCAAAAATCATAAATATTTTATTATTCCTCTTCCGTTTGACCCAGAAGCGATTGTACAACATTTGTTTCCAATTATTTTCAAATATCAAAATGAATTTGACTTAACCAAAACATATCAAGTAGAAAATAATATGAAACTACCAATTCTTGAAATGTTCTCGTATGTCTTTGCAGACAGGGACATTAAATTAGCTATATGTCAAAACGTAATAACAACCCCTGATCAACACGAAATACTACAAATTTTAGATAATTATCATCATGGAAAAACTAATTTACATCGCGTTATTAACGAAACTGCAACAAGAGTAAGAGAAAAATATAATTGGCAATGTATAATAAAAAACGTAGAAAATTTTATAAAAAATTGCGAAACTTGTCAAAAAGTACAAATTTGTCGTAAAAATTTAAGTAATCCTCTGAATATTACTGAAGCACCAAAACCACCTTTCGAACGAGTTATTATCCATATTTTTGAATAACCGACAAAAAAAATTTACTCAAGCTCATGCATTAAGCGATAAGGCAGCGAAATCAGTTGTAAATACGCTTCTTTTATTTTTCTAACGTTATGGAACTCCATTACGAATCCAATGTGACTATGACCGTGAACTCTTATCAAAGATCTTTATGAACTTTATGAAATAAAATTAACATTTTCAAGTGTAGGTCATCCGCAATCTAACGGATCCATAGAACGATTTCACGCAACTTTGAGAGAAATGATAAGAGCAAATCAATTAGAAAATCCAGATGAACATCCTTTCAATGTTCTTCCGTATGCAGTGATAACACAAAAAATAAAACACATGGTTTTACACGATTTAAATTAATTTTTGGACAGACATCTTTTAGACCTCCTAAAACCTTGTATAATGAAAAGAATCTTTTATCCAAGTATATTAGAGATTTAAATAATAGAATGCAATATTATTATAAAATTGCTCGTGCTAAAACAGCTTATCAAGAAAAGTTAAAGGACTTTTAAAAAGGCCTTTTAAAAAATATATAATATAATGTATTTTTACTGTGACGGGAAAAACGTTTGACATTTTATCTCTGTTGCCAGGTAACAAAATATCCCTTTTTATGAAATTACTTTTTTCCCCGGGAAAAAAGTGACTACTTTTTTCCCGGATATGCCTACATATATACACATAAATCAAATCACAGAATTAAATTGACAGATATTTGATTACTTTAAAGGTTTCCTTAGCAACGCAGGTCTATTGTCACTATAAGTACAACAGCCTACCAGTTTAAAAATTCAAATTTCACATCGATAATTTTCTGACTTTAATATATTGTAGTAATTTGTTTTTTCAATATTAAATCGTCGTTTTTCCCGTCACAGAAAAAAATAGTGTATTATACACGGGAAAAATATTAAGGTGCGTATAAATATGGCGAGACGCGCGCGAGACCAGGCGAGCCGCTCGAGGGAGGCTCGACGATGGCTCGCAGCGATCCGTTTTCTGTCGGTTTTTGGGGTGACCTCAAAGGGATTTTGCGCCTCTAGTGGGACGGGTTCGTGGCATGCTCGTTCAAAATTTAGTTTGCAGCGAGTTTGACGACGCGATAGCTGTTATTGGTGAATATGGAGTGGTCCGAAGAAACCATCTTACATTTAGGAGGCCCATAAATTATTCAAACATTTTTGTATTGTCCGCTGATATGCTGGAACTTTAAATCTGCTAGAAGTTCCGATCTTGAACGTTTTTTATATAGCGCAGTTCGCCACCATCGCCGCAGTTTTCGCTTTTTATTCAATAAACTTGATTAAATTAATAAAGCACCACTGCACATAACTAATAGAGCTGCCGTTTGTTCTTCGTCGTCGGCCATGGCAGGTCTAGTCTTTTTATACTCTTATCTTCTCTTAATTACGCAACCACGATTATTCTGTCGCACTTCTTCACGCAACCACGATAATTCTGAAGTGAGCTGAAAAGCAAATCCAAAAGTTCGTCGATGGCTCGTTGCATGCGCGTCTCTCCTGATGGATACAGGATACACGCGGTAGGCTCGCTTTGAGCTCGCTGCTCCAAAAAAGTTGCCGCGAGCCACGTATTTACAAGAATAGGCTTGGCTCGCGCGCGTCTCGTGCGCGTCACGCTATATTTATACGCACCTGATTTTAGCTCTCCGTTTTTTGTCTCCCTCCGCTTCGCGTCGGGAGGCAACACAACCTCGAGCTAATATCTAATACTTTTTTCCCTTGTATAATAAATATCTATTGCCTTTTATAGTTTTCGAGCTATCAGGATATAAAATGTTAAATATTGGTTATTTATTTAGTTTTAAAATAGAGATTGTTTGAAATTATTTTTCAACACACTAGACAGTTAGTCATAGATTAATTCTTAACTAAGCCAAAGGGATACCTACAATACGAAAGTTTGCCCTGAATTCTACATGTATTACTATTTTTAGTAATGCTTCAAATGGAATTAAGAATTCGGTATTCGCTATATGTATATAGACGCGATTTTTATGATTTTTTTTATAAAAAGTAATTACAATAAACGTCAAGCGCGTTTACAATATGCTAGGCGATATGGAGAAGAACGAATTATTCCTAGTTTGAATAATTTTCGTAATGTTTATAAACAGGTAACGGAAACACTATCGTTTAAGAGAAAGAAACAAACAACAATTCGAGATGAAAACTATTATGATGACGAATTGAATATCCTGCTACATGTTCAAGGTAAGCTGTTTTGGATTTCCTGTTTCTTTTTTAAAACTGCTGATTTTTAGAAAATTCGAACACTTCCATACCCATGGCTGCACAAGAACTAGGAAAAACTTATTATAAAATATAGAATACAATGGCCAAATATAAATTTCATCCCTACAAAATTTTTTCTAGTCCAGTATTTCTTCTTCTCATAGTTCCTATCCGTTTCAGATGTTGGCTATCATACATGCTATTTTAACTTTGTTCACTGCAGCTCGGAATAATTCAGTTGTACTCATACCAAACCAGGTTCTAAGATTTTCAACCATGAAATTCGTCTTCTCCCAGCTCTTCGTTTTCCTAGTACTTTTCCTTGTAAGATAGATTGCAATATATGAAACCTGTTTTTGTTCCTCATTACGTGTCCCAAATATTGCAGCTTTCGAGCCTCGATATTTGTTATGTGGTCTGTCCATGGTATTTTCAATATTCTACGATACAGCCGCAACTCGAATGCTTCCAATTTCTTCGTGGTAGCTTCAGTAAGCGTCCATGCTTCCACCCCGTAAAACAGAACAGAAAACACGTAGCAGCGTAGGAGTCTTATCTTGATGTGCAAATGATATCGCATTTTGCTGAATGTAGTCCTGGCCTTTTCAATTATGCTTCGTATTTCTTGCGAGTGATCGCATTGTTCGTTCACCAGAGTTCCGAGATAAGTTATACTACTCACTCGTTCTATCGGTTTATGGTTGATTATAAGTGACAGCTATCAATGTTGTCTTTGCTTATAACCATTAGTTTTGTCTTTTTGCTGTTGATGTCCAGGCCATATAGTTGGCTGCACTCTGCTATTCTATTCATAAGATTTTGTAACCCCTCTATGGTATCAGCGAAAACGACCGTATCGTCTGCATAACGAATATTGTTCACTCTTTCTTCATTTAAGAGTATTCCTGAATCTGTGTGTTCTAAGGCTTCTCTGAAGATGAATTCTGAATAAATACTCAATAGTAATGGAGAAGGAATGCAGCCCTGCCTTACACCCCTCACCCCTCAGAATCTTCATTTCCTCTGTTGTCTCATTTCCGACTCTGACGAAAGCCGATTGATTCCAATATAGGTTAACTATAACTAATAAAACGGATCAACCAATAATACACGAACAAAAAACCTCATTACGCCGGTCTCTTCAGAAGAGACTTGTATCTGTATATTAGCAAAATGTTCGCGGACTTAGAACTAAAACCGTACGCTTTCAACAGGAAGTATTGAACTGTTAAAACAACGTTATTGTTTTAACAGAGACATGGCTGAATGAGGCTATTGCCAGTGAAGAGTTGTTTTCGGCAAACTACATCGTATATAGAAAGGATAGAGACCCTGTCCAATCCAGTAAGACGAGAGGCGGCGGAGTCTTGATCGCTGTGGAGTGTTCTCTTGAGGCCTCACTGTGTAGTGTACCAGACAATAACATCGAACAATTGTGGGTTAGCGTTCGAATAGGTAATGCCCATAACATTGTGGGTGCAGTCTACATACCACCAGCCTCTGGTGCATCCATCTACGAAAACTTTGTGACCTCTGTTAGTTCTATCGCGGATCATTTTCCTTCCACAAGGTTTTTACTTTTAGGAGACTTTAATTTACCGAATTACACATCTCATTTGTCCATATTGATGACCGAAACGCATTCAGTGGCGAACAAGATTCTTTTCTAAATTTGATTAACAGTTCTCTAGGCGCAAACACACTTTTTACTTCATGTAACGAATGTGAACAGATTCTCTATGATTGTGCTTGTCTTAACGATCTTGTCCAATATAATACCGTTTCTAATACTCATAAAGTAAAACTAGATTTAATTTTTTCTAACCGATCAGACATTTCAGTTTCGAATGCTGGTTCGCCGCTGACTGCTGTCGATGATTATCATCCCCCACTGATTGCGAATTTTTGTTATAATGTTGCGGATAACATGGTATCGGACTTGCAATCTACACAATATAACTTTCGAAGGGCTGATTAGCATTTAAAGATCCTTTACACAAATAGTGCACTATGTAAAAATCGACCTCTCCTATTGGTCGATCCATCTCGTATTACGATATGTCTGCGTGATGCAAACGGTTTCTGACAAGAGCTCTGGTGGTGCAGAGGTTTATACAGCTGGGTCTCACCTAGACGGCCGAGGTTCGAACCCCGTTGCTGTTTTTTTTTTCTTTAAGATTATGTATCTAAACAGTTTTTTTCTTGATTTTGGGTATGTCTTGGAGTCTTGGGTTAGTTTGGGTTAGCACCTGGTAAGTTTCCTCTCCTTGAGCCCCCGTAGCGAGCGAAGCGAGCGGAGGGCAATGCGGATCGACCAATAGCAAAGGCCGATTTTTATATAATGCACTATTTGTGTAAAGGATCTTATAATGCGGCTGATTATGATCAATTAAATAATTACTTCGAGCGCATTGATTGGAGCTTTTTATGTAATAATGATATCAACGAGGCTACTGAGATGTTCTATACAATTCTGAACATTGCAATTTGCAATAGATTTGTTCGTTCCAAAGTTCAGGATTCTTGCTCCAAAATATCCGGTCTACTTTTCAAAGGAAACAATAAACTCTTAAAAAATAAAAATAAGGCTTTTCAAAAATATCGACGCACACGGTTACCCTATGATTATGCAAACTATAAAGAATTAAGATCACAGTCTAAACTTGCAATAAAAAAGATTATGACTCTTTCATTCAGTCAACTCAGAATAATATTTTAAGTAATACCAAAGCATTCTGGTCCTACTTAAGGTCTCAGCGAAACACAGTAGGATATCCCTCAAAAATGAAATTTAATGATTCAGTGACTGATGACCCAAAACTTATTACCGATTTACTCGCGGATTTTTTTCGTTCTGTATTCACAAAATCTAACCTAACATACGTCAAGGGCACACGCTCTTTGTCCACCAATGATAAAAATATTTCCAGTATTGATATTGACAGTACCATTGTTTTCCAGAAGCTGGCCGACCTCGATGAAACAAAGGGAGCAGGGCCAGATGATATTCCCCCTCTGTTCATAAAAAATTGTAGCCCAACTTTGGCCTTTCCGCTATGTTATCTTTTCCAACTTTCTCTAAATTCAGGCCAATTTCCCAGTATCTGGAAATCGGCTTATATCACCCCAATCTATAAGGGCGGGGACAGATGTGATGTGTGTAATTACCGTCCAATATCCGGTCTTGACTGTATGGCAAAGGTTCTTGAGTCGATAGTTGTTGAAGAGCTCCTTTTGTGCTTTCGTGGTACTATCTCAATACATCAACATGGCTTTCTCACTGGTCGTTCTTGCCAAACTAATCTATGCATTTATTCTCAATATTTAAGCTCTGCAGTGGATTCTGCTGCCCAGGTCGATTCAATCTATTTTGACTTTAAAAAAGCCTTCGACAGGGTGGATCACCACATCCTTATTGAGAAGTTAAAGACTTTCGGCATTACAGATCCTTTACTCTCTTGGTTTTCGAGTTACCTATGTAACCGTATACAACGTGTTAAAATCAATGGCGCCCTGTCAAGAGACATTACTGTAACCTCCGGAGTCCCTCAAGGGTCACACTTGGGTCCGTTTCTATTTCTCATATTCATAAACGATCTTACGAATTCACTTAAGGATTACAACTTCCTTTTATACGCAGATGATCTCAAGATATTTTACAAAATCACAAATATTAACGAATGCTTCAACTTGCAACATGCGATAGACATTTTAGCTACTTGGTGTAAAACAAACCAAATGGAACTGAATACCTCAAAGTGTAAGGTTATATCGTTTTCTAGGAAAAAAGCACCTGTACTGTATCATTACTCCATTTCCAACACTCCATTACCTCGAGTTAATGTAATTAATGACCTGGGAGTTCTATTCGACAGCGAATTGCGATTTAATAATCATATTAACTACATTTTGTCCAAATCTTTTAAAATGGCAGGATTTATAATGAGACGTTGCTGGGAGTTCTCTAGTATTGAAGTTCTAAAGTCACTATATTATTCCCTAGTTCGAAGTCATCTGGAATACTGTTGTATAATCTGGGCGCCTTGTTATAAAACTCATATTGAACGAATTGAGCGCGTTCAGCTTAAGTTTGCGAACTTCTTATTATATAAATTAGGTATAGATAAGAGTACTTTGTCACATCACCAGCGATTGTTAATGTTGAATCTGGACAGCCTGGAGAAGCGAAGAATCTTTCTTACTATTTTGTTTGGCTTTAAAATTATAACTAATAACAGAGATTGCTCCGATCTTTTGCAACTAATTAATTATCGAGTGCCTGCACGCGACACGCGCCTTATTGAAATATTTTCAACCAACAGAAGTCGTACCGATGTGGGCAGGAATAGCGCACTGAATCGAATAATGCAATATTTAAATAAATATCTTCCCGCCACCATCGATTTTGATTGTTCTACGGTAACGTTTAAAAAAAAATTGAGGGCGACTTTAATCTCGGTAACTTAATGATACTAAAATGATCGCTGGTCAGATGCCCTGTGTTTTTGTACTTACTGTTTAAGTTTAAGTTGTAGGTCTAATTACGTTTTTATGCTTGTAGCTTGTAATTTACATTAATTGTTATTTGTGTATCATTTGGAATTAATTCCTGTAGTGTACTGTACTAATAAATAAAATAAAAAAAACTATTATGCTGATGTCCTTTCCATACAAGCCTACGTTCTTCAGAATTGCTACCATTTTCTGGTGTTTACCCTATCAAAAGTCTTCTGGTAGTCAACAAAACATGCAAATACGTTACATTTCAGAGATGCAGTCG
>JAEQML010082605.1:0-10753 GCA_016904865.1 Pissodes strobi | reverse complement strand
TCTTATTTTATTACTTACTAAATATTTTATACGAAGCCTTTTGTGCTTTGTAAAGTAATCTTCTGCGTATTGGCAAACGATTAGGTCACTTTTACCTGTTAAGGATATTTTATTAGTCCACATTACAATAAAAACTTCTGTCTTAAGGAAGTCTATTTAGATTTACCAAATGCTAACACTGTTTGTCCTTTATGCATAATTTCATTTAGAGCCGTCCTTTTATTATTAAATATGCTTTTTTTGACATGCCTATTCAAACTTATTTTTTTTAATACAGCACTTTAACCCTTAACTGGTGACACTCAAATTACTAACCTAACTAGTGACGGGGAGTCTCGCAGACTCCGGTGCTACTAAAAGGCGTAACTACATAACCACACAGTTTTTTTTTGTTTAAAATCAAAGTATTAGCATTATCATAATGTATTTTTTATTCAAAGTACACGTACGTCCTAAATATAATATTCATTCTACAGCCAAGTAAATGGCATATAACAAAAATGAAGCTAAAAAAACAAGATTATAATTATTAACATCTAAATTTTAAAAAAATCAAAGATCATTTCTGAAAATATTAAAATATGTAAGGAAAAGCTAACAGCGTAAAACCAAATAAAAAGTTTTCATGTATAAAAAGAATTAAAGAAAACAACAAAGCATTTATTTTGGCTATACTGGTGTGTCTCTATTTCTGTCATCACAGCAACGAATGCAACATTTGCGGGAACACTGTAGACAAATTGGTTTTTTACATTTGATACACAAATGACATGTCTTTCGTCGAATCTGAGAAGGACAAATATAGCAATATTTGCGAGTTTCTAATCTAGTTTCCTCAGCTCCTACAGGTGTTTCTTCTATTTTCAGGATTCTGCCAATAACGCATTTTAGATCCCGTGAAATGTTTGTTTCCAATCTTCTGCGTAAATGACCCTCCACTAACTCACTAGCCAATGTTTTTATGAAAATGAATCTTGATTGATCATTTCCCGGAACAGAACAATGTATGATATATGCATTGACACTGGATATATCTACAATCTTGAAAAAGATTGCCATAGGCCATCTTCGAGTTCGACGACTGCATGAATATTTCGCCGTCTTTTCATCTAATGTATCTACTCCTCCTTTAGTTAGATTATACCAAGCGATAATCTCAGGTTTGTTGATTTCTTCATCCGTTGATTTGCAGTGGTGCATAGATGAGAGAAGTACAACGGCCTTATTTTTTTTCGGAGTATAAGATAACAGTGTAAGCTGTTTTGTGAAGCCATATAAACTTTCTCCTATTTTTCGATTTTTGTTTGGTAAAAACTGTATTGGAATTTCACGTTTTGCTTTTCTCAAGGTTCCCACAAAAGTTAACTTGTTGTCCAGCAAATGGTTAGCTAATTCTACTGAAGAATACCAATTATCAGCTGATATATTTCGATTAGAATTATACAGCGGTTTGGAGAGCCTCAACACGGCTTGAGTTGGCTTACTTAATTTTTTTTCACTCTCTGAAAGACCGTAGCCATCAGTCCCCTTTCCAGCATATATATAAGCATTATATAAATAGGAAGTTCGTGCATCGGTCAAGCATTGAATTTTCAAGCCGTATTTGCAAGGTTTATTGGGAATATACATCTTGAATGCGCATCTTCCCCTAAAGCCAACTAGCATTTCATCCACACAAGCAGATGCTCCAACAATGTAAGCGTTTTGGCAGTTTTGTATGAATATTTGGAAAAAATCATTAATTGCTGCAGCTGGATGATCGAGCTTTCTTTGTTCTCTATCCTCTGGATTGTCAAATCTTAGAGCGACTAACAGCACTAAGAATCGTTTTTCAGAGAATACTGCTCTAAAGATCTCTCGCCCGGTACCGTCAGTGGCAAAAAGACTTCGGACATCTTCGTGGTTGCTTTTGAAAATCGAGGTATACAAAAGTGTTCCTAAAAATGCTTGCATTTCAATCAGATCGACGTCCGAAAGTTCGGGTTTATTGGGACGTTTATATTTCGCTCGCATACTGGCTAACTTTTTGTTGGTCCACTGGATACACATGTTGTACATTTTTGGTGAGAAAAGTTTGTGAAAAACACATGATGGTCTCTTGTTTTCAAGTGCTGGACGTACTATTGGAAGTCTGATTATATTGTTTGCAAGAGTGCGAACATTTCTTGTCGGTTCTACTTTAGACCACTTGAATCTGTTTTTCCCGTAATAATAATTAGCTTCATTTTCCGTATTCACCGAAAGGTCGTCACCAGATTCAGAAACAGACAAATTCTGTGTACGAGCCTCGCCCTCAATATGGTCTTGGTCTTCGCTGAATTCTATTTCACTTTCCGTGTCATGGTCACTTTCAATAGCGGTATCCTCTAACTCGTCGTCGCTAACATCACTATCTAACTGTTCGAACCAACGCAAACACGTTTCCTCGAAATCCGGATCAAAAACGTTGCGACTACCAGACATACTTGATACTTAATTTTATAACAATACTGGTGACACGGAGTCTGTGCGACTCCGACAGCTACGTATCTAGTTTAGACTAACCTCGACAAACTCGTCACTTCAACTCGTAACGGCACACTAAGAGCTAGGAAGGTACTATGAGCGATAGCGTTGCTCGCGGTTTGTAGTGGGAGATATGGCGAACTAAGTGGGGCAAGGAGTCTAGGTGACTCCGCGTCACCAGTTAAGGGTTAAAAAATATGCAGGGTAAAAATACCAGTTGTTTGTTGGCATGAGACGTTGTTGATCTTTGTACAGGTCTAATTAAAATTATATTTTGAGAGTACTTTGAAACATTGTCCTATTTTCGCAGTACATTAATAAATATTTCTCTTTGTGCGCTTCCTTTCGGAGTTTTTAATATATTTCTCCATTAGAATGCTATATCGACATATATATTTAATTTTTTCTCGCCGACTTGATTATATTTGTAAAAATAGATATATATTTTTATTTTTTAATTAAAAATAAATAAATAAGTAAAAAAATTTCTCTGATTTTTAATTTAGCCTTAGTCTGATTGATTAATTCATGTTTTTCTCTATTTTTTTGATTGTTTTCAATTAAAAAAATGTATGGAATTATATTTTCACTCTATCTTATCAGTAAAGTTTTGGGATTACTTAAAGTGTGTTTTTTATAAAATATCGACGTCGTAGGCCAAGCATGTACAGTCGAGTAGTGCAACAAAATCTGCCGTGTTCACACTATAAATTAAAGACATTTGACCTATTAGGGCCAAATGGCTTTAAAAAACGATTGTTTTGGGTTTTATTTAACATCCAGCCTAGCAGCAACATGGGTATTTAATTAGTAATATTTATTACCAAAAAAAACAACACTATCTATTAAATTTTTTCTTATCTTTGCTGGCTCTACAGCAGAGTTTTCAATATCGGACGAGCTTTCTGAGTCAGTGTCGGAAAAGTCGACAAGGGGCTTTATTAAACTATTAATATTTTGATTTTTTTTCTACCGATAATCTTGGATAGCTACAAATAATAAGTAGTTTTTACTTTGTTTACACTCTGCAAATAATATATGAATAGATACATATTTTTTTATCCTTTAAATCAATAGAAGTGAATAGTTTTTAATTTTATCCAAAAAATAATACGTTTGACTTTTTTTTGAGAAGTGTAAGGACGGCTTGCGAATAATTTCACTCTACTGTGAATCATCTTCCCGACCTAGGCTAATTAATGGATTAAATTAATTATCACGGACGGTTAAACTAGGAGCAACTAACAAGGATGAATTAGAATTATTATTCTCTGACTCGAGTTTATGATTATCCCTTATTTTGGAGCTGGATGCCGAATAACATTTGATGACCTATTTATTTTAATAAACACTAAATATATTACTTATTTTATAATATTATATTTTATGCTTTTTATCTATGTCATTCATATAATACCAGACATTTTTAAACATTTAATTTAAAGGATCCTTTAAAAAATAATTCATCATTGATGAGATTGGAATTATTAAAATTGACTACCGTTGTGATTAGCTCTATTAGCTATAATAATTAGTTTTGCTTCAAACATTGCAAGGTTGTCAGGGTACATTTGGTAAATATGACCATCGATAGGGAATATGGTATGAGTCACATAATATGACATAGCATGCGCTAAGCACCAAAAACCCTCAAGAACTGCGTTACTTTGGGAGCCAGCAAAAATATAAAAATTATAAATGAAATCAGAAATTCCGCTTAGGACGAACACTGCTTTGTAGCCCAGTTTATGAGGTTTTTTGCGTTGTATTGTTTCATCGTCGACCTTGATTTGGTGGGGATGATCTGCTGATGTACTGCAATATTTTCTTCGACTGAAATCAAAGCCAATCTTTTTTGTATACTTTTTAGCAATGGGCTGATTTTGAACAATTTATCATGTCCTTCGCCACGAGGAACAGAATTATCGTTAGTGTTGAAATGAAGGAATCGTTTTATTTCCTCCCACCTATTAGATTTACATTTTTCTCGCCGACTTACATCTATTTCAGAATTCTAAAAATAGATATATATTTTTATTTGTAATTAAAAGCAAATAAATAAATAAAAAAATCCCCTTCATGTATCCTTAGTCTGATTGAATAATTCATGTTTTTCTCCGATTTCTTCGGTATTACTTTTAAAGGTTAATTCATTAACCATTTGTTTTCAATTTTTAATTAAATAAATATATATGTGCCCTATGTTATAAGTAAAGTTTTGTGAAAGCTTAAAACGTATTTTTTTTATAAAACGTTGACGTCGTAAACTAAGTACATTGCAAGAGTGCAACCTGCCGTGTTCACACTATAAAGTAAATATATTGAACCGGGTAGGGTCAAATGGGTTAAAATCGGGCTTTTTTGCAATAACGATTTTTTTTTGGGTTCCAGTTAAAATCCAGCCTAGCAGCAACATATGGGAGCAACAAAATATTTAAAAAATATCGAATTTAATTAGCAATATTTACTACCAAAAATTGTCAGTATCGGAATAGTCGACAAGAGGCTTTATAAACTATTAAAATTTTGATTTTTTCTACCGATATACTCTTGGATATCTACATATAATAAGTAGTTTTTACTTTTTTTCACACTTTTTAAATAATACATACATGTTTTTTTTTTCTGTCAAATCCAAAGAAATGAATAGTTTTAAATAGCCAAAAAATAATACATTTGACTTTTTGTTTGAGGAGTTTGACCGTTACCTGTAAGGACGGCTTGCGAATAATTTCACTCCTGTGAATTATCTATAATGAATTATCGAGGAAGGTTATACCAGAAGCAACTAACCAGGATGCATTAGAATTATTACTTCCCGACTCCAGTTTATGATTATCCCCTATTATGGAGCTGGACGCCTAAAATATTTGATGAATTATTTATTTTAATAAACACTTAATATTTTAGTTATTTTAAATTATGTTTTATGCTTTTTATCTATGTCATCCGTATAAAACGAGATACCTTTAAGTAGGAAAATACCTGTAAGAACGACTTGCAAATATTTGCGCTATCAGGTGAATTGTCTTCATTATCTGAGCTAAATAAATGTTCAGATGATTTGTCAAGAGAGGTTGTACTAGGAGATTTCGGCTCAAAATTCAATAATATCTTCAGTTTCTGGATATTGATCTTAATTTCTTAAAAGGCGCCATTCATTGTCTAACTGCTCCAATTCATTTTTGTCTCTTAACTTGGGCCATTTTGCTGCAATATTTGCAATGCTCATTTTTGTTTTCTCTCGCACTGATTGCGGATTTAAAAATTATAAATCCTGCAAAAGATTATCATTTAAAGGAAATCGTGGCAAAATTTGAGTTACCTCTTCAATGTAAACTGCTAAACAACCAGTGTTTAGAGAATATAATTGAGGACATGCTAACCAATTCACGTTTAGTGCAGCCCCAGAATAGAGTAAAGAGAGAATAGATGAACCACATTTTGAAAATATTTCGACCGAAACTTTATTACAGCATGTATACACCTATATTTATGGAAGCATAAAAAGTAATGTTTGTTCAGGATAATACCCAAGGAAACATCTAAAATATTTATAAATAAAAAAATATACCATAAATTAAAAAGGCTTACACTGTGCCGACTCTCCTCTAGGTGCGAGGATAGATGGAACCGTACATGCAAGGGTAGATGGACCACCTCATTATGACTTTTTCTTTGTAACGTTTAGGCCACATGCTTGGCATATTGATTCAAAGTTTGAACAATTTTTATGAAACCATTGCTGCCATATAACGCATTTGATTCAGTCTTCTATTTTCTTAGTTTTTCTGTAGTCTTCCCCGCAACCAACGCACTCATTTTTGTAATCATCTAAATTCTCGGCTTCTTCAGAGTCGTCTATAATTCGGGCTCTTCGTCGGAATCTGAAGAAGAAACTTTATACCTCGTTTTTTTTAACTTGTTTTATTTTTGCTTGAGCACTTTGTTTTATCTTGGCTTGTGCACTTTGTTTTCTTTTTGCTTGGATACTTTTTTCTTGCAGTTATCGGAAGATAACACTCCAGTTAATTGACGTCGCACCTTTCTTATGGCTAGGGTAAGTTCTGACACAGGAGAAACTTTATCTAAAATTTGGTCCATGTGTCAGATCCGTAGTAGTAACTTTCTTCGGTGGAGTCTTCTCTCGCAAATTTTGTAACCCAGATGAACCAGGTTGTGGCCTTTCAATATTTTCTAAATTTGGCCTTTCAACAGTTTTTAAATTTGTATCAGGTGGGCCACCTGATTGTAAGTCTAACGAGAAAAGCGTGTTCCGGAATTATGTTTGGATTAAAGGGCATTAGACCCGTGGCACGAAAACTTGATAACGTATTTTGCACTGTTGCGGATTTGTCCCAGCTCTCACCTAATAATTTTCCAAAATTCAGACGACTTAGTTTTCGGTCTTTGTGATTTTTTACGAAATACCTGCAAGTTTCATAATATTGCCCTTTTAGAGATTTGAAAAAAGATTATCCAGCGGTTATAAAACGTGAGTGGCATGGGGTGGTAAACAAAAAGTATGATGTTATGTTCTTCTGCAAATTGAAGTGTTTCAAGATTTGAAGAATGACCGTCTAGTACTAATAGCACCATTCTATTAGGCTTTTTAGGACAAAAATGATTTTTTAGCCAATCTAAAAAAAATTCGGAATTGACGCAAGCTAATTTTTCACTCATTTTTATGCGTGAACCAGGTGGCAGACCATCGTTCCATTCCTCTTTTTTATTTTTGCCTTTCATAATACAATAGGGAGGTAAATATCCACCGCACGGACCGATATTGTTTCACCCTTTTCTCCTGGACTAATACTTGAAACGCATTTAGATCCCTGTTGGGCAAGTACTTGACCAGCTCGGGTGTTTAGTTGAAGTCCAGTCTCATTACAATTAAAAATGTTACCGGGCTTGTCAAAAAGTGAATTTTCTGTTAACACTCTTTCCAAGTTCTCAAAGAACTGCACTACAGGCCTAGACATTGCCATGGCTCTAGCGATGGAAACATTTCCAGCTTTTCGCACAACAATATCAATCCTTCTCCTCAGGAATAACTCTAACTATTTTTGGCCAGCCTTGCCTAAAATTAAAAACAAAGATACTTAACAAATTTTTATTAAAACATTTCTAGCCATTAATTACAAACCTGTATATGCGCTAAATTTGTTTACGATTCCCATTTGCTCTGCCAAGTGGTAAACCATTTCCCTTCTTGTCGCGTTGGACAGAATCCATTTTTTTTAAGCTTCTTAATATGATTGGTAACTTTTGCTTCAGCATTTGCGCCAAGGGCTTAGTCCGGTCCTAGTCTATTTAATTTTTGTGAATTGTTAAATTTTAGTCTTCTCTTTGAGGTAGTCTTTGGTATTGAAAAATGTTTGGCTGCTTGATTTACGCCCATATTGCCTTCTTTTACTGCATTTATTGCTGATTGCAAATCATCTGAGGACCATAATCCTCTTGGAGGCTCATTATTCTTACGTTCATAAATATTAGGCATTGCCTGAAAGCAAAAAACTATTTTAAAAACATGGTCCATCTATCCTTCCTATGGCTGGACCAGCTCTCCTTTTTTGGGAGGAGACACGGACCACTTAAAAAGTACCATTTGCATGCATTCCACTGCGTAATTTTTTACGTTAGGTGTAAAGAGGAAGTACATTTTACTTAATATATTGCAAAACTACAAGATTTTACTTACGATATTATAAGGCACTTCTATCACAAATATTTGCAGGAAAATTAAAAAGCTGTTGGATTTAAAAATATTAATTATTTCACATGTAACGAGACGAAGCGAATCACAGACACGTTGCTCTAGACAGACAGGTGATAAATAGCGGGAATACGCTCGGCTAGCCTCGGCGTTCTCATAGCAACCACAATACACGTAGTCGTCCGTCACTCCTCGTGGTCCATCTCTCCTCCTTTTACCCTACATTTCTTCCAAAAAAAAGCATATTCTGGATTTCATAAAGTGCCATTTCTGACATCGCATCTAGCAGTGGCACAAGTGACATTAGCAATGCTAATGTCACTTGTGTCTTTGCTTATTCTCACTTTGAAGCGCTATATTGTCGAACGATAGCTTCGTCATTTCACGAATCTCAACTGTATCCGAAGACACATTTCTTGTACTGTTCTTGTGATTCCTTTAGTTACCGCTGTAGGTGTTGCCTGAACAAGAGATTCATGCAGTGACGTTGTTTCATCAGGGACAGCCATCTGACTATCACCACTTTGCACTGATGGTTCTGTTTCACTTGTACCTATATGATCGACGAAATTAGAAGCAGTGACCTTTGCATCTAATATTGGCAATAGAAAAGTAAGGTTATCAAAATAAAACATATTTTTTCTTTTCCTTGGGTGCAGCTTGCTCGCTTTTAGTTGTTGTCGTCGCTGTCATCTCTTAACGAAATTGATCCCTTAACGATTTCCATCGTGTTTGAAGCTTCGTTCCTATAACAATAGTGAAGCCATTTTATTTATTGTTAAAATATTTGTTTATTATTTATTAGTCAATAGCATTTTAACCAATACATTTTTGTTTCAATAAAACTATAAGCTCTTTAAATATTAATCTATTGTTCTAGGTACTTTGCAATGGGAGCAAATTTTGCAGCTTTGCAATATGTATTCCAGGTTTCGAAAAGTACACTCAAATTAATTGTTCGCCAAACTTGTGTGGAAATATGGAATAAAGTGCAACCGTTGGAAATGCCACAGCTCGATGCAGAATTGTGGACGACAATTTTCCCAATTGTGTGGGAGCCATCAACGGCAGGCCCATTAGACTTGTTATCCCTCCGAATACGGCCACGCAATATTTTAACTACAAAAACTATTTCTCAATTGATTCGTTAGCAGTAAGCGATGCAGATTATTGCTTTACCGCAATTGACATGGGAGCTTAAGGCAGAGAAGTGGATAGTAATATTTCTAAATCTTCCGTTTTCGGGCAGAGGCTAGCGCAAATAATCTTGATCTACCAGGAAACACCGCTTCCAAACACCTAAAACCCTTCACTCCCTCATATTTTTGTAGCTGATGAAGCATTTGGTTTAGGTGAAAACATAATAAGACCTTATGCACGAAATAATATGTCAGTTGAAAAGAGGGTATTTAATCATCTATTAACTCGGGCTCGCAGATATGTTGAATGTGCTTTGGCATACTCGCCAACAAGTGGAGGGTATTTTATGCAAATATACTGGTTTCGGAAGATTTTGCCATTGACATAACAAAAGCTGCTTGGTTGCTACATAATTTTTTGCGAAGAAGTTGATTTAAACGATGAATCGAGTCATTGGTACAGGAGGGCCATCTGCAGGGATTAAAATTAGGGAACACTTTAAAGAATATTTTGTAAGGCGAGAAGGAGAACTTTCGTATCAGTATGATAAACTGTGATTGTTTTACAAGGTACGCGTCAGTACTGCACGAATAATGTAGAATATGAATAAAGTATTTTGTACCTACCTAATTTAATTAATTCTGTCATACCAAATATTTGTACAAAAGTCCAATGGTTAGTAACCTTTTGTGCATTTCCGATTTTATAGGGTAATATTCCTGGGTTGTTATTTAAGTTGTGGTATTTAGGGGTGTCTCCTCGGACGAAGGACCATCTGTAACAAGAGGTCTTTTTAATTCTTTCATATGTATAATTTCTGTTTTATCAGGATATTTAGAACTTTTTACTTTAACACGGTGTGTTCAAGAATTTCTGTTATTATATAAGGATCACTCAATTTGGGCTTATTTTTATTTCTTGGAGATAATTTTTTATAAATTTTTTGGTTTAATTGATATTCTGAAGCTTCGTCGCCTTTAACATTTGTTTTTGTTAAAACTTTTTCTTTATCGCTATCAGTTTTGGCAGTGACGTTCTGATATATGCCAGTAATTTTGTCTTTATGAGACGCGACGTAGTCAGAGTAAAATGTTACAGAAATTAAATCTAAGGGGTCTCTTGAATTCGTGTGTCCTAGCACTAATTCATGCGGTGTATATTTTGTTGCAATATGGATCGTATTATGATATGCAATAATAACATATGGCATTAATTCAGAAAACCGTTTTAATACTGTCTTTTTGTTTAAGCATTCGTAAGTGTTCGATTAAAGTCGAATGGAATCGTTCTGGAGTTACGTTTGGACTTTAAAAAATTACTCTTTAACTTAAACTGAGTTTATTTGAGAAAAGCTGGTAACAGATTAAGACATATCCTACAGGTAAATAGGCA
>JAEQML010082604.1:0-10755 GCA_016904865.1 Pissodes strobi | reverse complement strand
AGTCTGGAGCTGATCAATGACAGTTTGTGACAAGAGGGGCTGCATTGTATTAGCTGGCAGGGATGTCAAACTGGTGAGAGCAGTTTGATTACGGGGAGTGACGCCCCCGCCATTCCGAGTTGCCACGGGATGTGGCCCGTCAAATCCCATCATCCTCCCCCAGGCTGGAGAACACCGGAGTACAAAGTCTGGAGCTGATCAATGACAGTTTGTGACAAGAGGGGCTGTATTATATTAGCTGGCAGGGACGTCAAACTGGTGATAGCAGTTTGATTACGGGGAGTGACGCCCCCGCCATTCCGAGTTGCCACGGGATGTGACCCATCAAATCCCATCGTCCTCCTCCAGGCTGGAGAACACCAAAGTACAAAGTCTGGAGCTGATCACTGGGGAGTGACCCAACAAACCCTGAGGCCGATGCATCCAGTGGAAGCGGCCCTAGGTGGTAGATGCATACGCCTACTCGCATCGTCCGGTGAAAGACCACCCCACCAGAACTGGGAGGCGCTAAGTGGTTTCCCCGAATCACGTTCCGTTTCCGCGCTGGTGGTACCGGGTTCCACAGTAGGAATATAATAATATGGACATGATGGTGCTTCCGGGATCAAAATATTCCGGAGGTAAACTCCCCGGCCATTCGGATCTCCGGGCGCTGGGTGGCCCTGGGAGCCCTTCATTCCGCATTTCACAGACAGCAAAGATACCGAACCAATTTAGAATTGATTTCTGCAACATAAGAGGCCTAAATACAAACATAAATTCGGTACACCAACATCTACAAGCAAATAGACCACACATACTAGCCCTTACAGAAACACAAGTATGTTCTACAACAACAACAGTGAACTACCCTTATCCTGGTTACGACTTACATACCCGATTTAGACATAAGTTCGGAATATGCCTTTTTGTCCGAAGCGACCTTTCATGTCACCGAGAGGAAACACTCGAACCGAACAACCTTGACGTCATGTGGCTCAAGTTCACCGCCAATGGATTAACCAAGTTTATATGTTGTCTCTATCGCCCTCCGAGCGATAGAGCCTACCAAAGCTTTTTTTCAACACTAGCTACCACTTTTGACTCAATACAGGTTGATCACCCCAGTTCAGAAATAATCGTTCTGGGAGACTTCAATGCCCACAACACCAACTGGCTCAAACATCACAACAAGACCGACAACGAAGGTAGAGAGGCTGAAGCATTCGCCATCAGCTGCGGGCTCAAATTGTAGACGAACCAACTCGAATCTCAGAGAGGGGCGAATTCGCCGCCCTCCTGGATCTTTTTCTAACCACCAATCCTGACCAGTACACAGTTACAGTTGGTCCGCCATTAGGTACTTCCGACCACAAACTTATTACAACGGTTTGTGAATTGGCACTCATACAGAAGGATCCACCATTGCCTCCCAAAATCTGGCATTACAATTCTGCAAACTGGGACGATCTAAGGTAGTTCTACCTAGATTTTCCTTGGCTCGACGTCTGCTTTGGCGCTGACGACCCGTCAGTCTGCTGCGAAAAGATCACGCAAGTAATCTCCTCAGGAATGGAAGCATACATCCCAAATTCCATCAAGTTACCATCAAAAGGAAAACCCTGGTTCGACAGAAGATGCGAAAGAGCTGTGGGTAGGAAACAGCAAGCCTACAAGTACTGGCAGCAAAATCAGACCGCTGAAAATCGCAATTATTTTGTCGAAGCGAGAAACGAATGCAAGCGTGTTATCGACGAAACTAAGGACAAACACAATCAAAGGATCAGGAATAAACTTTTGCAATGCCCCAGTGGCTCCAGGAATTTCTGGTCGGTAGCAAAGGCAGTAAGTAACAACTTTACAGAAACGTCTCTCCCACCTTTGACAGACGAACGTGGCATCACGGCGACTACAGCCAAGGAAAAAGCAAACATGCTCGCCAAAATGTTTTCTTCGCACTCTACCTTGGACGTCCCCCAAGGCAAGACTCTGCCCACCATATCGAACATAAACACTACCATGGCAGAAGTCAAATTTCATCACCGTGATATTCGTAAAATTCTTAAAAATCTAGATACGCAAAAAGCATCAGGACCGGACGGAATACCTGCCATCGTGTTAAAGAACTGCGCCAACGAACTAACACCCGTTTTTTCCAGGCTTTTTTCTCTGTCTTACGGAAAAGGGATTTACCCATCTTCTTGGAAAGTCGCTCGAGTGCAACCTGTTCCAAAAAAAGGCAAGAAAACCACGCCCTCAAACTATCGTCCAATTGCCTTGCTTCCAATAATCTCCAAAGTCATGGAACGTGTAGTCAATCAGCAACTACTCAAGTACCTCGAGAACGACAAAATAATCAGCGATAATCAATACGGCTTTCGCAAAGAGAGATCGACAGGAGATATATTGGCCTATGTCACTCATATATGGAGTAGGGCAATTGAGAACTACGGAGAGTCTCGAGCGATTGCGTTGGATATTTCAAAGGCATTCGACAGAGTTTGGCATGACGGGCTGCTCAACAAACTACCGTCCTTTGGACTGCCAGCCTCTCTCTGCAGCTGGCTTGCCAGTTTCCTTAAGAGCCGATCTCTGCACGTTGCAGTCGATGGACACATCTCGGACACATTCACCATCAACGCGGGCGTGCCTCAGGGCGCAATACTTTCACCAACTCTGTTCCTCATCTATATTAATGACCTGCTGACCGAAACAAATAATCCTGTTTACAGTTTTGCAGATGACAGTACCCTTGTCTCCCACTTTAGATCAGAAAAACCCTTACCAGCGACTGAGACTCATCACCGCAGACAGGAGCAGATTACAGCAATTAATCAAGACCTGGAGAAAGTTCAAACTTGGGGCGACCGAAACTTGGTCCAGTTCAATGCAGCAAAGACCCAAGCAGCCACGTTTACCAAGAGGGCCAATACAGCGGGCCCTGACATCATTATGGCAGGGTCGACCATCCCTTCATCCTCGTCAATCGGACTGCTGGGTATCTCGGTCAACAGCAATATGTCCTGGCATGACCACGTTGCTAACATCGCAAAATCAGCCTCCCAGAAGCTTGGTGCGCTATTTCGCAACAAAAAACTCTATACACCGCAGCAGTTGCTCTTGCTCTACAAAGCGCAAATAAGACCATGCTTAGAATATTGCTCACATATCTGGGGTGCCGCACCAAAGCACACCCTAAAGCTGCTGGATTCCATTCAGAAGAGAGCTGTGCGTCTCGTCGGCGACCCGGAGTTGACCCGGAATCTAGATAGTCTGGAACATCGCAGACATGTAGCCGAGATATCTCTGTTTTACAGATACTTTCACGGCAGATGTTCCCAGGATTTGGTTCGCCTCATCCCGCCCCTGGCAGCTCCTGTCAGACAGTCACGACAGACGGCAAGAGCGCACCAGTTCGTCGTACAATTGGAAACACCTAGAACATCGCTTTACAAGAACTCCTTTGTCTGGCGCACTGCATCACTGTGGAACTCACTCCCAGGACATCTGTTTCCCACTAATTACAACTTACAAATATTCAAGAGCCGTGTCAATCAACATCTTCGCACACACACCGCTCGTCGAGCGCCATAGGGTCTCCCTTTAGTGTGTGTGCCACTGCCATAAAAAAAAAAAAAAAAAAAAAACTGCCTGAAAAAATATTTCAAGTATAAAGTCAAATTCAACTGGAAGTGATGGCTTGACCTTGCAAATATTTAAGCTCAAGTATTTTTAAACATATGGTCAGCATAGCAAGCCGCTGCTTATACGAAAAGTTTAGACTCCCTCAAGTATCAAGGAGCTGGGTCTGATTATTTTTTTATCGTTACCGTCTATATTTTTGTAAATCATTCATGCCCAAGTAACCTAATGTCTCCCATAATAACTTACTATAAGCACGTCATCATCGCTTAGACTTGACAAAGGCAGATAGTACATCAAATTATTTAATCTGACTGGTACCGTTGTTTGAGCTGTAAATAAGACGATGGCTGTCTCCTCTGAACCACATGCTGAATTAATCAGTGAAGTCCTAGAACGTATATTCAACAAAGAACATATTTAAAAATAAATTTAGAAAAACAGACTCTGTTGTCGAAAATGTTTTGAGATTGTGAGGACAAACATTGCCTCTTTTAAAAGGTGTTAAACCTAGATCTATACTTATACACAAACTTACGCTTCAAGGAACAGAGAAGCTATAAATAAAGCTTTTATTCTCAAATCGGCTCATATTTTAATGCGACTGTGTGTTTCTAGGTCTTGCAATCTATTATTATTATTATATTATTTTTTTATCCCTGTCTATCTTTAACATCAAAAAGTAGAGTAGGTACAGTATGTGTAGAATATCAGTTGCCGTTTTGTATTTAACTCTAGCTAATATGTTTGAAAATTTTTGTTTTTAAATGGTTTTATTGTGTGAAATATTGTAAAATTGTTCTATATTATATTCGTAGCGCAATTTATTAGATTTTCACCTAAAGGAGACTTTGGTGGCATTGAGAGTTGACGTTTGCTGATGGCAATATAAATATACTATTTCTTTTGTTCCAATATTTATGTATATATTTATTTTTATATGTAATTTAGTCCGTCTAGTTAAAACAAAATAGTAAATTTGTGTGACCTACATTTTATTTAAGATGGACAATCTATACTGTTCGCTAATTTAACGTCCATTCACCTTAATATATATTCTCAGACGATCGTTCTCCTCCATTCATGTCCACGATACACATGTGTATCGTGTTCATGTCCATATTTTGCAGTAGTGACATTTTAAGCTCGCAAAATTGATGCTGTTAAGTCATCCAACACCCTCTGAACTAGATAGCTGATACCTAAATCTAAGATGGCGTCGCATGTAGGGAGCAGGCTCTCATAATGGAAAACGTATTCCTTTATATATAAACTACTTTTGTTATTTTTTTACTTAAAAAAACCTAGTTTCTCTTAATAGTTAATTACGTGTCATTTACAAAATCCTTTTTAAACATTGTAAGTGATATTTGAACATCGGTATCAGATCAAATCCCAGATAAAAAGAATTCTCTTCCAATAAAGAAATATATATGTATTACAAACCGACCACCCTATTTTGTAGCATTTTATTTCGGATATCACCTGCATATAAATGTTTTATGAACATCTAAGTAACTATGTATACTTGTTTCAGTTTGCATAATATACTTCGAGATATATTTTAAATAATTTTAAATAAACAACTGTATAATTGTAAGTCAATAACAATATTACCTACAACAAAAAATCATTTGGGAGCCATACCTATCACAGAAAGGAACATAATATTTATTATAATAAGTAGTTTAAACATTTGTAATATGCTATAATGTGAACATTAGGTACTATTGTTATTGACTTATATATACAGTTGTATCTAGAACCTTCCCGTTTGGGGGAACTCTTTTGTCTGGACTTCTGCCTCGCTCTGGAATGGACTGCCGAGTAACGTTTTTCCCGAAAACTGCAACCTACATCGCTTCAAGCCCAACGTCCACCATCCTCTCCGCACACGCACCGCTCGTTGAGTGGCATAGAACTTTCCTTTTGTGCGTGTGTCGAACATAAAAAAACCTGAACCTCAGACTTGCAGCCAAATCCAACTCTGGCAAGCCACCTCTGGATTGAGTCCCCTAAACCAAAGCTTCTGCCCAACTGCTCATGTGCATTGACCGGGGACTGCTATTAAAATAACTACAAAGTTAAATATGTCAAGTGGTTAAAGTGATTTAAATCTCCGAGTGAAATCAAGTTAAATTAGTTTGCAGTTAAGACGCAAAAATAATTACTTAAATTAAGTAACCATAGTTACATAAAAGAACATAACTCTTTAGAACTGTATTATACACAGTGACCAAGCCGTTAACTGCAGACCATAGGAATCACTGCAGTTGCACACCGCTGTTCTCGTGATTCACTTTCCAGCAAGATATGATGACTTTTTGCCTTAAAAAATTACTGGGAAAAAAATAAGCACAATATTTTTCACCTCAGCCTACTCTTGGAATGTCTTTTTGATAATTTGTTTTTCAAATCAGCCACCCAAAAAGCTCACGTGCTCCTGTCCTGATTTTGCTTTAGTAATGACGTTATCCTGTGGTAGACTGCACAACTATCGTACCTGCTATATTCAGTTTGAAGCTTTTTCGATTCGAAATTAGAGGGGTTAAATTTTGTCATCAACAACCTAACAGATAGATATATACACATACACATGAGGATAATTTCTTGGTATGCAGAAATTGTTGGGTGAAGTTGAAAAGAAGTTTGAATATTTTTCAACAACCAACAGGGAGTTTCTCCACTAGATAGTCTTGGATAACCAACCCTTTTTTAATCGGATATATTGTGCTAAAAGCAAAGTTTAATATAGTCAGTTAAGCTGGCTTTAAACCTACAATTTGGCGGCTATGTACACAGGAAAAAAGCCCTACAGATAATCTTAATGTAAAATATTCATTTCAGCCACGGACCTTGCTCATAAAACTCCTCTTTACTAATTTTGCTCAGACCTTAATTACCGCTTAATATTTAATGGCGGGCTTCTTTCCATTAAACATTCAACTTTGTCTTTATTTAGAAGTGCTCCGGCTTCTTTCAGACAATAAAGATATTAGAAAGACAATGAGTTCGTATATCTCGCACGTATTTGTCCTTTAGCCGAAGAATAATTCCCGATACTTTTTCCTCATCTTGTTTAATGTGCCATATTTGTAAATTAAAAACAATCTTAATATTTAATATTTGAGTTTTTAGAGAAGTACTGTAAAATAACGATTATAATATACAAGAACTGAGTTTATAAATGGCAAGAGAAAGTTAGCTAGCACAAATATTATTGCGAAATAACAGAATCTCATCTTGAAGATTTAGAGGATCTAATGAAACACATTAATAATTAATAAAAGTGAAAGTTCTGGAGCCGAACTAGAATAATATCGAATTGTTTCACCAGTGGATAAGAGGGGAAATACAATAGTAAACAGAGAAAACAATTCTACAATAATTAACGCAAGTTCATAAAAATTGATCACCGTAAATTCTGACGTGATAATACGAGCACTAAAATATCTAAAGCGTTTTCTAGCATATTAGAACTAGATGGCATAACGTCATGGAATCATTTCGATATGTTAAAAAGAAAAATGGCCTCTATCGTTGTTCAAACGCCACGATTTATGTACGAAAACAATTCCTTTTCATTATTGTTAACAATTAATCAGCGTGCATGAAAAATGTAGATGATAAAATAAGTATAGTTGAGATCAATCAATCATATTAATAATATAATTAATACAACGGCAGCTCCATATACAGCTAGAATAAACTATCAATATTTTTGCTATATGTATTACTCCCATTAAATACAAACCGGACATGGTTGTGACGAAAATAGATAAGTAGGTATTTGCGAGTATTTTTAAAATATCTGTTAAAATATAGCAGTGTCTCTAACGGAACACATGCGTGTATTATATACCAATAAATCGTGATTTTAGAAATCCCAAAAACGCATAAATATTAAGTATCTGTTAGTTTTAAGTACATGGATACATCAAAATATATCCTACTATGAAAAAAATGGAGATAATTGAAAAATTTAAAGCTTTTCCCATGAGCCTTGCATTGGGATCTCGGAAACTAGAAGAGATACGAGGTCGGTTAAATGGAGGCAAAGTTGCGCAATTTGATGCTGATCAAAATGCCGCCTTAAAAGTTAAAAAATTCCGAATACTTCCGAAGATATTTAAAAAAAAACCGAATATTCGCGATTTAATTTTTATTTTTTTATGACTCTATTTAAATAGATATAACAAAATCAATTTCACATTCCCATTGCTACTTTTTCTGTTCTACAATATGGTGTTATCAGATTTTCAAACCGACGTTTCGTCTTTGAGCTGCCATGATCAACTTTGTTTTTTTAAATACGGCCCTGGATTTTTTATTACGGACTTTAAGAGCTTTTAATGTTCCAAAACCAATGATGTATCGCACCTATTCGAAAAAATCATTTTAATGATTTCCTGGTAAAATCTTACCAAAAATATTTTTTCTGTCTCTCTCTAACACATGAAGTCTTATGGAAAATGCCATTAATATGAATTTTTCGAATAAGTGCGATACCTCATTGGTTTTGGGCTTTTAGATGCTCTTAAAATCCGTAATAAAAAAATCCAGGGCCGTATTTAAAAAAACAAAGTTGATGATGGCAGCTCAAAGACGAATCGTCGGTTTGAAAATCTGATAACACCATCTTGTAGAACAGAAAAAGTAGCAATGAGAATGTGAAATTTATTTTGTTATATCTATTCAAATAAAGTCATAAAAAAATTAAAATGAAATCGCGAATATTCGGTTTTTTCAAAAAATCTTCGTAAGTATTCGGAATTTTTTAACTTTTAAGACGGCATTTTGATCAGCATCAAATTGCACAACTTTGCCTTTATTTAACCGACCTCGTATCTCTTCTAGGTTCCGAAATCCCAATGATGAGGCTCGAATTTGGGACACCCTGTACGTAAGATTGATCCACATCACTCTTTGCTGATCATTAAATTACTTGTTCCTACTCATAAATTATGAAATGAGGGGGCATCTTTCAAATCGATCTAAATTGTTTTGATATTTTGGTATCAACTATTTCAAAGTTAGAAAGTAGGCTGTACCTTAATCTAATAATTTAGATTAAATACTTACTAGAAATATATCTAACTTCAGCAAATGGCCGAGAACAGATAATTTCGTTA
This sequence comes from Pissodes strobi, assembly GCA_016904865.1. NCBI lineage: Eukaryota > Metazoa > Arthropoda > Insecta > Coleoptera > Curculionidae > Pissodes > Pissodes strobi. The sequence continues at coordinate 2,002 of JAEQML010082604.1, read as the reverse complement.
TAGCATCATGAAACCAGTCACTTGATTTTGATTATTACTTTACGCCAATAAGTTCGATACACTAAGAAAATTAGCTCTATTTTTTATAATTTATAAAACATTTACTTAGTACATTATTTACTGTGTTGCTTATTTATACAAAAAAAAACAAGTTTATTAAAACATTTATAGGAGTTGCTTGCTTGCTTAAACCTCTTGTAAGGGGGGTGGAATGGCACTGCTGTGAGACAATTTGCCAGCACCACCACCATCCGGGCTTAGTGGGCGACCCTCCCAAATAGGCTATTGGATGGTGGTACAATTTGATGGTAACCGTGACCTTGTCTGATTCTAATCCATGTCACGGGCGCCGACATTTACAAAAAAAAACACTTAAGAAAAGACACTTGAACGGTACAGTCAAAAATGGTCTCACAGAAACATCCGCTTCCCTCGGCCTGAATACCGGCGTGAATGGGTATTATTTGGCACGGACGCTCGATTCTTCCTTGGGGAGAAACAACGGTCTCTGAACGTTCGGCACGACCGACGCGACGTCCTCCAATGGCTTGTGCCAATGGCGACCAAACAGTCGCTACACTACGCGATGCCACCTCTGCCAAGAACGCAACAGAAGTCGTTATAGAAGGTATCAACATTTGACATACTGACATGTCGAAACCATAGGGTACAAAATTTACAAAACTAAAAATAAACTTTAAATGGAATCTAGTAACACTTATACCGCCACAAGCTTGAATGACGGCTATAGATACCTACGTGGCATTCTTTCAATTAATCTCTAAGTTGACCTTTTGCTCCTGAAGAACTATCAAGAACTGTTGTATAGTTTTTGGGGCTCAGGTTGCTTTCAGATCTTCCGATTTCGCTCATCTCAGAAGTGTTCGACCATATTCACTTTGGACTCAGTGTTGGAATTTGCTGTTCTTCCATGAAATAACTTGTCTAACCTACTATGTGTGGTTTTGCATTCTCCTGGAATAGATCACCCAGGGCCTATAGTGGCTCTGGCAGGAATCACATCAGTTGTAAAAATGGTACTGATTTATCAAGAAGCATTTATTTGTCCCGGAATGGAAACAAGTACGAGTATTAAAAAAGATGCCATCTCGCAATATTTATCGTTCTGGCGTCCAATGAACATTATGGAAGATCTTCTCCCTCACCCTTGTATGTCATATATTATATTTGCTCCACCGTCCACATGGAAATACAGGATCTTTCGGGAAACGCCGATACTGATTAGCATAAAACGAAACAATGTCCAAACTCAAACAATTACAACGTGGCTATCCAAATCTAGATTCATCGGTGGAGAGCATTGAGGTCAACTGCTTCATCCCCAATCTGCATGTCATTGAGCAAATATCAGTCGATTAGATTCTTGATACAAAGCACATTTTGGCTTTCAGGTTGACCTCAAATTATTTTCTGGGAACCTTTTTTATGATTTCCATAGCTCTTCTGAGGCTACTTTGTTCGTCTCTAGCAACAGGTGGGCATCATTTAAGAACACAGTTGCGCTAAAAATCTATCTTATTAAATGGTTTTCATACGTGTTGACTGTTCTACTATAATTTTCGTTCTCTTACTAGCGATTTCAAACCTTATTCATACCACAGAAGATGTTGCATCAAGTTGGCTTGCCAAATTTTGGCACTTATTCTGATAATGTTACGACTAAATAAGATTTATTTCTCATTAAGCAACAGCTGTGGATATAAGGACGACTTTTTATTTACTCTATTTTTATGTCAGTAGTTCGTATCAAAATGTTCAAATTTACTTACTTTACTTCAAGGTTTAGTGATTTTCTAAATTATTAGCTTAGTGTATTTTAGAGGTAAATGAAGAACCGTGTATATTATGTATGTATAATATATATGTAATATATGTATACTGCTATATTTATTGTGTAAGTATTAAACATTAAAACTGAGCTTTATCCACAATACCGAAACAGAATTTTTGCACTCGACGCGCGTTTCGCTAACCATGTTAG
>JAEQML010082603.1:0-10755 GCA_016904865.1 Pissodes strobi | reverse complement strand
ATGTTGATTTATTCGTAAAGGCAATTGTGTGTTTGCATAATTATTGCAAAAAATAAGCCGAGATAAATAAAGGTCTGTCCTATTGCCCATCTGACATCCTGGACACCGATGAGCGCCTAGGGAGGTGGCGAGATGGAGTCAATCCATTGAGATCTGTAGGACGGTTATCAGCAAATCGTGCAGCTAGAATCCTCTACTCGATTAGAGACACATTAAAAGAATATTTTTTATCAGAAGCTGGTCGAGTTCCTTGGCAGGATAAAGTGCTGCATGCTGGAAGATAAACCGCTTATTATTCATCATCTACTTAAATATCCTTTGTTTTAGTTATTTGTATATTATCAGAATTAAATTAGTTTTTGTTAAACAGTTAAATTGTTTTTTTTTTTAATACTAGTTGCTTACTTTAATTTAATATTTATGAAGTGAGACATATTTTAGTTATTGTTGAGCTTTGTCACATGGTAAGTAGTATATATTTTTGTAGGTATATCTCTAAATGCAATAAAGAATAGATCTGTCTTGAAGGGCCAGATATGTGAAAGGAAAACAACTATATATTTAAAATTCTTAATCTATTCAAATTCTTCGTTAAGAATGTCCATAATTTTATTTTTTTTATGATTTTGTTCAGGCACAGGCATATTCATTAATGTTAGGCCAATGTATTGGCCAAATGCAAGATTTGTATTAGTTGTTTTTTCTTTTAGGTATGTTGTTAACACCGTCAAACTTTCTTCTACCATTGCGTCTGTTCGTGTCTTAACACCTGACGTTGATGGAACAGCATCAGGTTTGCCAATTTTCTTTTTTTTGTGGGCCGAGCTTCTTCATACGTCTTTGACATGCTCACATCAAGACTTTCAGTCTCCGCCATATTTTCTGGTACCTCAGTGTGCTGTTCTGGTGGTTCCGTGTCAGCCAGAGTCTGAAAAGTGCTCCAAATGTTAGAAGCACTTTCCACAGGTGAGCATAGTGGACTACTGGTGTAAGATGAGGAAGCAGAGGATTCCCTTGACACATCTGAAACTCTTCTACAAGAAACGCACAATTATTGATATTATGAAATGGAACATGGTACATGAGTATCAGACAACTGAAACAATCGTCAGAAATTTATACAACTAATGCTTATTTCTTTCTACTAACTACATGTTTCTCCATGAAACCCATGTATTTGAGCAATGGCCATGTACATTCTGACGCCTCTGAACCAGAGGGTATATTTTTAAGAAGCCTTCGTTCTTTGGCATAACGTTCCCTCAGGTTTCTCCATACCCTTTGGACATCTTCAGCTAAAAATTAATAATACGTTCAAAACAATGAATTTGCGAAAAGCTAATAAAAATAAAACCATTTTTTCATTCTCCTACCTGTAATTGCCATTGATGTTGCAATACTATTCCAGGCATTGCTTTTTTATTATTGTCCTTAAAATCTGTTGAGGTCTTATCAAACAAAAAGAGATAGTGTTGAATTAGGTCAATCAGCAATTGCTCCTGCTCCAAATCCGACATATTTTCTCCAGAATGTGCCAATAAACTAATAAATAAGCAACTTCAAACGCAAGATATGGGAGATATTTTATGACTTCAAACAAAAAACGAAAGCATGACGTACGTAAACTCGTACGTCATGCTCGTACTAACCCAAACTAACCAAAACGACCCAAATTTTAAGGACTAACTAAAAACATTAAATTTTATTAAAACATATCGGAACCGATTCAAACGACTAATATAAATTGGAACTAGCTAAAAGTAACCGAAAATTTGTTGAATAAATAACCAAAAGCAAATAAAAGCACCAAAACGGGCTAAAATGTATCGGAACAGATTCAAAATATTAAAGTAAGTTAAAACTAATCCAAAGTAACCGAATATTGGAGACTAGCCTAAACTAACCAAAAACATTAAAATTGGTTATAACGTATCGGAACTGGTTCAAATGACTAAAATAATTTTAAACTAACTGAAATCAACCGACAATTGATTGAACGACTGACCAAAACCAAGCAAAAGTATCCAAAGACACCAAAAAGGCCTAAAACGTATCGGCACAGATTAAAAATCTTAGATTAAGTTGAATTTGACCGAAGTCTGGCGTCTAACTTAAATTGACCAAAAACATTTAAACTAGTTATAACGTATCGCAACCAGTTCAAATGACGGAAATAAATAAGAACTAACTAAAATTAACCGAAAGTTGGTTAAACGACTAACCAAAACTAACCAAAAGTAAACAAAAGCACCAGAAGATGCTAATTTTCAGTTAGTTTTAATTTATTTTAGTCAAGCGTTATACACAATTTTAGTGTTTTCGGTTAGTTACTAAAATTCGGTTAATTTGTATTAGTTTTAACTTACTTCCATAGTTTTAGTCTATTTCGCTACGTTTTAGCCCCTTTTGGTGCTTTTAGTTATTCTTGGTTAGTTTTGGTTAGTCATTCAATCAACATTCGGTTACTTTCAGCCAGTTCCAATTTATTTTAGTCAATTGAACAGGTTCCGATATGTTATAACCAATTTAAACGTTTTTGGTGAATTTTAGTTAGTCGCCAAAACTCCGTTAATTTGGGTTAGTTACTTATTTTAATACCTTTAATCAGTTCCGATAGGTTTAGCCCTTTTTGGTGTTTATGGATACTTTTGATTAGTTTTGGTTAGCCATTCAATCAGCTTCCGGTTAGTTTTAGTTAGTGTTAATTGATTTCAGTCATTTGAACCGGATCCGATAAGTTATAACCAATTTTATTGTTTTGTTTCATTTTAGTTACTCGCAAAAATTCGGTTAATTTTGGTTAGTTACTTATTTTAATACCTTTAATCAATTTCGATACGTTTTAGCCCTTTTTGTGTTTATGGTTACTTTTGATTAGTTTTGGTTAGTCATTCAATCAATTTTAGGTTAGTTTTAGTTAGTTTTAATTTATTTCAGTCATTTGAACCGGATCAGACACGTCATAACCAATTTTAATGTTTTGGCTAATTTTAGTTAGTCGCCAAAGTTCGGTTAATTACAGTTAGTTTCAACTTACCTTAATATTTTTAATATGTTCCGATATGTTTTAGCCCTTTCTGGTGCTTCTGGTTAGTCTTGGTTAGTCGTTCAATAAACTGTCAGTTAATTTCAATTAGTAATAATTTATTTTAATCGTTTTAACCAGTTCCGATACGTTATAAACAATTTCAGTGTTTTTAGTTATTTTTGGTTAGTCACCAAAATTCGGATAATTTGGATTAGTTTTAATATTTTTAATCTATTTCGATACGTTTTAGCCCGTATGATGCATTTACTCACTTTAGGTTAGTTTTGATTAATCGTTCAATCAACTTTAGGTAGAATTCAGTTAGTTCCAATTTATTTTATTTATTTGAATCGGTACCGAGACTTTATAAGCATTTTTTATGTTTTTGGTTAGTATTGGTTGCAACACGTTTTTTTTTGGAATAAACCCAAAGATTTTTTTTCCCCAATTAATTAAAAAAAAAAATGAACCTAGCCCCGGAGAGTCGCGTTACAAAGCCCGGCCCCTGTCGTGGGGTCGTTTGAGCGCCAGCCGTTCTAGCCAGTTAAACGGAAAAAGCTCGGCAGGTGTTGTACCGAGTGGCTAGATTCGCTCATAAAATTAACCGGTTCTTAGTACTTAATTTCAAACTTTCAAGAAAATGAGAATAATTATGGCACTTTTTTCATTTCTTCTTTTTGGCTGCTAATTTGATTAAGATACTCGTTTTCAGTATTCTTGACGACATCTTGATAGTTAACACTCCTACGCTGTAACCGTTGGATATGTGTTTTCTTGTCTTGATTGTCTTTAGTTAGTTCATCAATTTCCTTTTTTAGTTCACTCGAGACTTCTTGAAGCTTGGCATTCAATTTTTCTATATAAATATCTTTCTTTTTGTTTGATGATTTAACTTTTTCCAGTTGCTCAATTAATACTTTCATTCTTTGAGCGTCCTTGACATAGCACTTACAGCTGGAACAACAAAAAACTATCTTCCTTTGATTTAGCGCTACTGCATGGGCTTCGGTAGTACTTATTTCAGCGTAGTTTTTACAGATTACTGAATTACAAATATCGCACGGAGAGCCAAACAATTCATCCGCATTTGGTCTTGGTTTAAAAATACATGCTATTTGACAGTTTATACAAAGCAAAGACATTGTTAAAATTCGAAATAACTCTTACAGATTAAAATAGGAATTAAAAATAGCAGAGAACGATTAAAAGACTAGGAACATAACTCTTACAGATTAAAATAGGAATTAAAAATAGTAGAGAACGATTAAAAGACTAGGAACTATCGTCAACTTCAATCGGTGTAAAAAGGACTGAGACACTACCACCTACTCAGTTCAGCGGCGCATCATCACCTCCCAACACCAACCGAATATAAATAAAACCAAATAATGACTACACAATCCGGCAACGTCGCAAACTGTGAATCTATGACCAGACTGTTAATTTGGGCTACTCCCCATCAAGTGACTGACAGTTGATGTTTTGGCGGGAAAATGTAATTGTAAACACAACGTTCTTTTGGTGATTTTCAAGCAATCAGCGTTATAATCACTCAAAAAATTAAATAAAAGAGGAATACATACGTAAATGTTCACAATAAGCACAAGCTAAGAAATTAACAGTGACTAAGAACTTTATTAATACGACGGAAGACGGACACAGTAACAAAACACAGGTTCAAGTTAAAGGGCGACGTTGCCATGTCAACCAACTTAATCTATCAACCAACTTAATCTATCAAGAAAACACAATCTAAAAATTTAATGGACACTATATTTGCTACTAAATCTTTTTTTTTGCAAACACAGCAACAATCTATCTGGAGAAAATGGTTATAGTAAAATGTGGTTGAGTAGACAAAAGAATGTTAAATGACTTAAAGTAATTAATAAAATAAACAGAGTACAATATGAAGATTGTACGTACAGAGACCAATTCAGAACTAGATACGCAAAAGGCATCAGGACCGGACGGAATACCTGCCATCGTGCTAAAGAACTGCGCCAACGAACTAACACCTGTTTTTTCCAGGCTTTTTTCTCTTTCTTACAGAAAAGGGATTTACCCATCCTCTTGGAAAGTCGCTCGAGTGCAACCTGTTCCAAAAAAAGGCAAGAAAACCACGCCCTCAAACTATCGCCCGATTGCCTTGCTTCCAATAATCTCCAAAGTCATGGAACGTGTAGTCAACCAGCAACTACTCAAGTACCTCGAGAGCAACAGAATAATCAGCGATAATCAATACGGCTTTCGCAAAGAGAGATCGACAGGAGATATATTGGCCTATGTCACTCATATATGGAGTAGGGCAATTGAAAACTACGGAGAGTCTCGAGCGATTGCGTTGGATATTTCAAAGGCATTCGACAGAGTTTGGCATGACGGACTGCTCAACAAACTGCCGTCCTTGGGACTGCCCGCCTCTCTCTGCAGCTGGCTGGCCAGTTTCCTTAAGAACCGATCCCTACATGTTGCAGTCGATGGATACATCTCGGACACATTCACCATCAACGCGGGCGTGCCACAGGGCGCAATACTTTCACCAACTCTGTTTCTCATCTATATTAATGACCTGCTGATCGAAACGAATAATCCTGTCTACAGTTTTGCAGATGACAGTACCCTTGTCTCCCACTTTAGATCAGAAAAACCCTTACCAGCGACTGAGACTCATCACCGCAGACAGGAGCAGATTACAGCAATTAATCAAGACCTGGAGAAAGTTCAAACTTGGGGCGACCGAAATTTGGTCCAGTTCAATGCAGCAAAGACCCAAGCAGCAACGTTTACTAAGAGGGCCAATACAGCGGGCCCTGACATCATTATGGCAGGATCGACCATTCCTTCATCCTCGTCAATCGGGCTGCTGGGTGTCTCGGTCAACAGCAATATGTCATGGCATGACCATGTTGCTAACATCGCAAAATCAGCCTCCCAGAAGCTTGGTGCGCTATTTCGCAACAAAAAACTCTATACACCGCAACAGTTGCTCTTGCTGTACAAAGCGCAAATAAGACCGTGCTTAGAATATTGCTCACATATCTGGGGTGCCTCACCAAAGCATACCCTAAAGCTGCTGGATTCCATTCAGAAGAGGGCTGTGCGTCTCGTCGGCGATCCGGAGTTGACCCGGAATCTGGATAGTCTGGAACATCGCAGACATGTGGCCGAGATGTCTCTGTTTTACAGATACTTTCACGGCAGATCTTCCCAGGATTTGGCCCGCATAATCCCGCCCCTGGCAACTCCTGTCAGGCAGTCCCGACAGGCGGCAGGAGCGCACCAGTTCGTCGTACAACTAGAAACACCTAGAACATCGCTTTACCAGAACTCCTTTGTCTGGCGCACTGCATCACTGTGGAACTCACTTCCAGGACATCTGTTTCCCACTAATTACAACCTACAAATATTCAAGAACCGTGTCAATCAACATCTTCGCACACACACCGCTCGTCGAGCGCCATAGGATCTACCTTTAGTGTGTGTGCCACTGCCATAAAAAAAAAAAAAAAGTTGGATAACCTCAGTTCTATATGCCTTATCACTAAATGCACTAAACACTACTTATCAAAGTGATCACTTGACGCAGACTAAGCTTCTTACAACTATGTATGCGTGCGCTAATAGCTGCACTGATGATGATAATATGCCGCAATGAGCGGACACAATGATTAGATCAAAAAAACTTAAGAAGTTAATAAAAGCACCAGATCAGATTAAAACTATGGTTAGCTTGATTCATATGATAAAAAGATAAAATTCAGAGCGGTTATATCTGCCGACTAATTAATGAAAAGAATGAAGTTATCCAGCCAGCGCTTAACTTTTAAAATGAGAAAACAACTCAAAGCAATTAGATTAACTGGTCCGATAAACCAGTGAATAAATGTAAATTAAATTAATTAAAATCAATGAGCTACCTCAATTCAATATTTGATTTATATCAATAAAAGCAAACGAAGAGTAAACATAAGACACAAAACTTATACCCGAATCCCTTCGTCGAACTCTGTCGATTGCCTCTAGTGCGGGAACCACAAGTTAAGACCCTTCGTCAGCCTTCCAGGGAAAAAAAGGTTGTGGACCTGCTTCCGGCCTTTCAGAACAAAGTTGCAGTAATTTAATTAAACCTCTGGCCCAGCAGAAGAAATTGGTTCATCAAGTAAACTTCTGGCCCAGCAGAAGAACCCTGAAATAATCCAGTACGCATTAAATGAAGCCCCCTTACTTTAATAAAAATCATAGACCCCCTTACTTTAATAAAAAATCATAGACCCCCTCTTTAATAAATACATCTTCTTTATAAAACAAATTTTCCCAGACAAAAAAACCATGGACTTACAGTGCAATAAAGCAAATAAAAGAGATATTAAGGTTCCGGCAACTTGAATATAAAAAGATAGATATGAATTACCCCTAAAAGAATATATAAACATATGATCAAAATTAAAGTTGCATTAAAATAAAAATTCGGATCAGATAAAATGGAGTAGATAAGATAACACATGGGAAAAGCAAATGGCGTTATGTGCACAAAAAAATAAAAGGTAGATAAGCAATCAATTTCATTAATTTAGGCAAAAATGGTAGGTATATTTACCTCAGACTCGGAGTTGAGGGTGTATTAGAAGAGATTCGACGGTCTCGGTCTTATGGGACGAACGTGGAAGCCGCTATAAATAATGGAAACAAAAAAAAATTTAGCATCATGGCAGTCACGCACTTTACCGGCCATAGAAAAAGGAATCCAGAGAAAATGCTTACCTAGTACAGCATGCAGAGCCCGAAAAATCGGTCGTGTTAAAACACAAACAGAAACCACACAGTAAATCCCCTATCAAAGGGTTGTATTATATCACAATACTCAAAACGTGCAGTTTCTCGCTATACTGGCAAACGTTCCCCAGGCGAGCAAACTAGAAAAGACCTCTCCAACGTTCCGTCTTCCGTCAATTTGCCTTAAATTAAATACGGCGACACAAGTAGTAATGGGCCGAAAACTTGACGAGTGATTCGATACAAGGAATAATTCTAAGAAAATAAACGCCTTAATTCTCGCTTATTATGATGATAAATAACGGCGGAAGCCACCAATAGTGAGCTAAAATTATATTCTTCCAGAAAGGCTAGGAAATGCTCTAACAGGAATAATAAACCTTCAAAAATCTAAATCGAGAATGAAAAACGCTCGATACTTAGCCCATTCCTATTATTTGGCATGAACCACACAAAAAACTAGTCGGCCGTACCAAACGAGAAATATATTTAAAGTAGAGGTCCAAAAACGATCTCCGGAACATCAACCTAGGGTTCTCAAAAGGTAATAGAATATTCAAACTGAAATTAAATTATGGTTCAATAAGTCAAATGCAGCGTATTTGCAGGCTAACAGAATTCTTTAGAAATGTAAATCGACCCGCTGCGCTGGCTGTTTACGATAATATAATGCAAATCAAGCCAAGTTAACTTAATAATAAGGTACATACATCGATTAAGAATACAAATATAGAGCTAACCTATACTTAAAATATAGGTAATTTTACATTGAGAAAAGAGGCAATTTCAAGCGAATTATTAAATTCAGAATTAATAAACAGCATAATTTTTCCCCTAAATGCGGCATATAAATGAAATTTTAAAATTGGCAAAATCGAACTGTTACATGGTTAGTCACCAAAATTGAGTTAATTTGGGTTAGTTTGAACTTACTTCAATATTTTTAATCCTTTCGATGCGTTTTAGCCCGTTTTGGTGCTTTTGGTTAGTTAGTCGTTCAATCAACTTTCGGTAAAGTTCAGTTAGTTTTAACTTAACAATTGTAATCTGTTACTTGTTAGTTCCAAATTATTTTAGTCACTTGAACCGGTTCCGATACGTTATAATCAAATTTAATGTTTGTGGTTTGTTTTCGTTAGTAGCCAAATTTTGGTTCGTTTTGATTAATTTTATACTTTAATTTTTGTAACCTGTTCCGATAGGTTTTAGCCTGATTTGGGGCTTATGGTTAGTTTTGGTTAGTGGTCCAATCAACTTTCGGTTAGTTTCAGTTAGTTCCAATTTATTTTAGTTACTTGAACCGGTTCCGACACGTTATAATCAAATTCAATGTTTTCAGTTAGTTTTGGTTAGTCGCCAAAATTCGGTTCGTTCTGATTAGTTTTAACTTACTTCGATTTTTGTAACCTGCTCCGATATGATTTAGCCCATTTTGGTGCTTTTGGTTAGTTTTGGTTAGTTGTTCAATAAACTTTCGGTTAGTTTCAGTTAGTTCCAATTTATTTTAGTTATTTGATCCGATTCCGATACGTTATAATCAAATTTAGGCTTAAATAAACAAACTAACACGATCTCTCACGCGTATGACGTTATGAACGTGGCAAGTGTAGCATGCACTTTTTCACGATTTGAGACCCTATACTAGGAAAACAGAAACATTTTCAATGTTAAAATGTATTTTTAGATTGTCAGACATGCAGAATTGATTGGTTAAAACAAAAGTTCCGTTATCAAAATAATAAAAAAAATTCCTATATGTGGCCAACATTCTGGCGGACACTGTATAACATTGGTTGGATTTAAAAAAGATTTAACTATAAGTATCTGCCAGTTTTGAGATTTAATCGAATTTCGTGCTCCTTCGATTTTAGAATATGCAATAATTTTGGAAATAAGTGTGCTGGAATGTGGATTAAACAACATTTATACATACCTTTCCTGATCGCGGGGTAATTTAAATAATGATTTTTCGCCACCGCTTCTAGTAGAACAATTCAAATAAAGGCACTTATAACCAGGCATTTTTAACAAAAATAAGATAAAGATTAATTATTTTTCGTAACGCTCTCGGACTAAACCAAACGACTAGCGTGACTCGCGTTTAGAATCACACTAGAGTTTGCCCTGACTATTTCTTGGGATGGCTGGCCATCCCAAGGAGGCGGAGTTTTAAACGAATTCTTGTTTCATGCGTTAGGTGGGAGGTTTTGCATCTGGTGTGTGTTTATCTGGGCCGTAACGTAGAAAATGAAAATAAACCATTTCTTACTTCTTACTGCATACGGCCTACTGCTTACTGCTGAACTCTAAATGGTTACATTACTGACTGAATGTTTATTTTCCTTACGGCTTACTGTTACTTCTTAAGTGATACGTTACTGCAAATATAAATCAGCCTTAATTCTGTCAGCATTCATTATTCACAACCTTATGGGTACTGGGGGTGTGATGCAAACCGAAAGCAGCAAACAAGAAAAACTTTACAACGTTATTAGTATGGCACGAATGCCGGGAAGAAATTATACTTTAAATGAAGCCCTAACATGCGTCGCCTTTAAGGAGTATTTTTGCAGTGAATTTGGAAGCGTACCTTGGTAAGGTCAAGAAGTAGATCAGATAAACTAAATATTAGTTATGTATTTACGTACAACTATTATGTAAACAAACGTTGTTTGCTATTTAAAAAAGCATAACCTTCATTATTTACCTGTACACTTGTATGTAAATTTGTAATTTATTGTTTGTCGAGTGATTTTTATTACTTATAATATCTTAACTATTTTAGAATCACAATTCCGTTAAAAAATCCGTCAGCCGTTAGAACATCATTTCTCCCGTCTCGTGGTCACCCTAATCCGCTAGATCTGACGGAAAAACCGTTAAGTTGGCAACACTGGGCATCTCCGATCCCTGTAGGCGGATTCTCAATATTTCGTTACGTTACGTCCCGT